>PVIA01007728.1:0-79996 GCA_004024845.1 Tonatia bakeri
CTGTCATCTGCTTTCCGTCGGCTCCCGTTTTTGAGTTAGAAGAACGCTTTCTCCAGACCTTGGTCCGAGGATGCTGTGTTTCAGGTTCCCCTAAATGGGAAGTCCCTCTGCCAGCTCAGCTCCTTGAACACTTGCCACATTAGAATGAGTTTTGATTTTAAGTTTCTGTTTCCTTCACACACACACCCCACCACTCCCACGATCTGGGAGTTTCTGAAGGAGAGGGAACCTGTTGGGCGGATCTCCGAGTCCCCATCGCCTGCCGCAGCATCCCAGCCGGGGCTCAGTGCGTGTTTGTGGACTGTCGATCGCGTTTCCTTCTCCGAAAGCAGTTTCGCTGGCTAAATCTGGACACTGCGGGGTCGACCACGGAACTCCCACTCCCAGCACACCGCAGCTTAGCCACATCACATCGCATGGGGAGGCCACATCACATCGCATGGGGAGGTGTGCGGTTTTTGTGGTTTTTTTTTTTTAAGATTTTATTTATCTTTTTAGGGAGGGGGGCAGGGGGAGAGAAAGAGAGGGAGACAAACATCGATGTGAGAGAGAAGCATCCATCGGTTGCCTCCCGCACGGCGGCAGGAATGGGGGAACTGAACCCATACGCCAGGCATGTGCCCTCACCGGGAATGGAACCCGCAACCCTGCGCTTTGCAGGACGACGTCCAGCCAGCAGAGCCACAGCAAGGCAGGGCAGGTTGTGCGTTTCAATTGACTTTACCAGCCCGACTTCCCCTAATGGGTGTAAGGCTGAATTTGTCTGGCTTCATCCTCTGAGGTGTTCAGCAGAAGTTGGTGAGATTTGCATATTCTGCAGACTTGCAATCGCCTCGGGCTTTGTTTGCCTAGGCTGCGGAACTAGGATGGAAGGAACTGAATGGTTCAACTTAAAGATAATTTGATGGGTATAGAAATTGTGCTTCTCTTTTCCCCCTTTCCCCCTTTTATTTTTTTCCACTGCTGGGATTGGAATTTTTCTTTAAATAGCAACAAGTGGGAATGAAATAGTTTTATATTTTCTGTCTCCAAAATGTGATTGGCTATGTTGGCTCTCTGTTGCAGCAGTATTCTGTAGATTAATTCATCAATTCTCAAAATTATCTTTCTCTTGAGCCCACAGTCTAATGCTAATAGGAGACACGGATCACTTTTAATTGGTAACTGATCAAGTATTCACAGTTGCCTCTTTATTACTGTCTGCTTTGTCTTGATTAGATTTTAGTCAGGCTTCTCTTTCTCCTTCAAGCCCCTGAACTCTCGCTTGCCTCCAAAACCGAGCAAACACTAAAAAAGTGGAATATGCCCCCTGATCAGCTTCTCCTGGGAAACAACTAGCCACAGCAGGACACTGCCCTATTGGACCCCACTGGGGTCTCCACTCCTCCAAAGATTCTACTTATCTCTGCTTGCTCCTTCTTTAGTCTATATTTAAAAAAATAAATAAATAAACACCTTTTTCTGTTTGATTTTTTGTTTTGAAGATTTTATTTCGGGAAGGGAGGAAGAAAGGGAGACAAACAAGCATTGTTGGTTGCTTCTCGTGCGCCCCCAGCTGGAGGCCTTACCCAAAAACCTTGCTGTTTGTGTTGTGTAGAACAATGCACAGCCCACTGAGCCACACCAGTCAGGGCTTTCTCTGTTTGATGTTGAGCTGTGTATATATTTCTTAGTCTGGAATGTTCTCCCTACTGCAGTCATCTTTCTAATAAAGTCTCTCCCTATCTAAGTCCAGATTGTTTTTTGTTTGTTTTTGTTTTTAAGATTTTATTTTTTTTTTAGAGAGAGGGAAAGGGAGGGAAACATCAATGTGTGGTTGCTCCTCAAGTGCCCGCTACTGGAGATCTGGCCAGCAACCCAGGCATGTGCCCATTGGTTTGCAGCCCGTGCTCAACCCACTGAGCTATACCAGCCAGGGCCAGATTTGTTTTTATATGACAAAACTAAGCACAAGGTGCTGGATTCCTTTACTCATTATGGAATAGTCTCATAGGAACTCTCAAGTTTAGAGGCTATAATATATATGATTTTTTTTTAATTTTGTTGTTCAAGTACAGTTTTCTGTCTTTTACTCCCATCCCAGCCCACCCCATATATATATATGTATATATATATATATATATATATATATATATACACACACACATATATATATATAATTTTTTTTTTTTTTACAGATGATATGTTTGAGGTCCAAAGATGTTAAGTAACTTTCCAGAGGCCACAGAGCTGGGGGAAAAAAAAACAGAGCTGGTTTTTTTCCTCCTTTTTATTGAATGTATTGGAGTGACACTGGTTAACAAAATTATACAACTTCCAGGTGCACAGTTCCACAACCCAGAGCTGGACTTTAAGGTCAGGTCTGCGTACTCTGGAATTCACGCCAGCTATACCTTAATGTGTGTTCTCACAAAAACCGTTGGATTACCCTCAACAGTAAGGGAACAAACAAACCAATTAAAAAAAAACCTCACTAGAGATCATTCCCAAAGTTATAAATTCAACTAAGAACAAGGGGGAAAAATGAGAACACAGGAACAGACAAGCAACAACCAGCCAGTAAACAGAAAAAGACATTGTCTCAAAGTAATTTTTAAAATACAGATTTTTAAATTTAGTTTGAAGAATATTTGCCAATTGATAATAGGAGAAATGGGTAATCTAATAAAGTTGATGAAAGTGTCAGTAGGGTGGGAAAAAACATTATAAATAACATAATTTTATTGGTGTAAAATTATATACTTGCATAGATAAATGTCTTGAATGGCCCAAAATGTTAACCATGGTAATTGGGAGAATTTGTGTAAGTTTTGATGTTTTATACTTTATATTTTTGTATTGTTTGGATTTTTTACATTGAATAACTTTTTTATAATAGAAAAATACAAACAATGTTTTTTCATTTAACTTTTTTCTTTTTTTTTTAACATTTTATTTATTTATTTTTAAAGAGGGAAAGGAGAGAGAGAGAGAGAGAGAGAGAGAGAGAGAAACATCAATGTGCGGTTGCTGGGGGACATGGCCTGCAACCTAGGCATGTGCCCTGACTGGGAATCGAACCTGCGATGCCTGGTTCGCAGCCCGCGCTCAATCCACTGAGCTACGCCAGCCAGGGCCTAACTTTTTTCTTTATGGAAATTACTTCTTCATTTTCACTTATTACCTCTTTTTTAAAAAATGTGGCCATGGAAAATAGACCTTCACATAAAAAATTTTTTTTCACCCATCCTCCCCCTCCCCTTTTGTAACCATCAGTTTATTCTCTGTATCTAAAGGACTCTTGTTATCTTTAGAAAGATTTTTGTTTGTTTGAAAATAGTAGAGTTCTAGAACCTGAGGTCAGGACAGACTAGAATTAATTATATAGAAAGAGAATGAAATATAAACCCGATATGTGTCTTTCAAAACACAGAATACGGTATGCTTCACTTGGAGGTTTTAAACTACATCATGTCTTTGGCCGTCGTGTCTCAGGCCGTGTTTCTGACCTGACTCTTCCAAGAGCAATAGGCCTTCTTCCCGACCCAACCCCAGACCTTGACTATTTGGAAGTCCACTTCTGCAGCTGGACTTCCTTACAAATAATTTACCTAAGTCATTTGAAAAGTTTCACCTGATTTATCATAAAAGCCTCTTGGTATAGTTTTCTAATTAACATTAGGCCTTCCAAGTGGCAAATCAGAATAGTGGTATTGACACAGTCCACTGCCTGGAGTGGATGCACTCAGTAAATGTGGATCTAAGTACTGGGGGCTCCCCTGGAAAGAAATTGAAAAGCATATGTTGTAAATGCTAAAATCATTCACCTCTTTTCTCCCTTTTCTTTCATAGAAAATGAAATCACAGGTTTAAAACTGTTCCATCTTACTCAGTCTCGACTTAAAAGTTTTGAAATGAGGTAAGAATGATAAAATTCACTTGTAGCCAACCACACTTGGGACCTTTTTATTCACCTTTGAGTGACAAAGCCCCAGATTGCTGCTATTGACTATCCACATTTTAGATCTAGGAAGTGTTTTAAAACAATCCACTGCCTGATAGTTAACACAGTTGTTTCTGTACATTTGCTGTACAAATTCTGTGTTTAATAATACTAATGATTCCTTTTTTAAAAAAAAAGATTTTATTTATTTATTTTCAGAGAGGTAAGGGGAGAGAGAGAGAAACATCAATGTGTGGTTGTCTCTTGGACACCCCCTACTGGGGTTTTGGCCTGCCCTGCGACCCAGTCATGTGCCCTGACTGGGAATCGAACTGGCGACCCTTTGGTTCACAGGCCGTTGCTGAATTCACTGAGCCACACCAGCCAGGACATAATGATTACTTTTGGTTTTTGGTTTTTGTTTTTTAATTTTGCTGACAAACCTACATGAAGCTGGTAGTAACTGACATTTTTCTCTCAAGTTCAGGATAATTGAATTATACACATCAGAATATATATGAACCGAGAGGAGCAAAAAGTGTTTACAAGAGGTGCTTTCCCTCTGGGGAGCACACCCACGCCTTTCTCCCCTCTTATAAGTGCGTCTTTATTTTTTTCTCCTAAACTATAAGGGTCTCCAGGAGATTTGCAAGCAGGGGAGCAATGAGCAGTGGCAGCTTCTCCTGGGCTAACCCCCGAATCTGTCTACAAGGCCCCCTTATCTCTGACTTTTCAGTAAACCAACAGCAGCCCTGCCCTTGGCTCACTTCTTTCCTATAAGATCTCTAGAGAGCCAAAGCCTTGTCTTAGTGGCCTAAGTGGCTAGGCTCTTTACTGTTTCTTTTTCTTTCTTTCTTTTTTTTTTAAATTTATTTATTTTAGAGACAGAGAAATGGAGAGAGAGAAAGAGAGCATTGTTTTGTTGTTTCACTTACTTATGCATTCACTGGGGATGATTCTTGTATGTGCCCTGACTAGGGATGGAACCCACAACCTTGGCGTATGAGGATGATGCTCTAACCAACTGAGCTCTCCAGCCAGGGCTCCTGTGGCTTCTTCTATCCTAAACCCTTCCTTGTTTCACTGTCCTTGGCTTTAATAAATGTCCTCCCAAATTTAAAAAAAAAGTGTTGGCCAGAAAACTTGAAACTAGAACCCTATCTTGGTCATATTTCTAGGTCTTATTATAGCTATCTTAAGACTGGAATATATCTCTACCATTAGATTTAGACACAAAGTAACTTGGCACTTTTTAGATGGGACGAGTTATTTAACCTTCAGTTTCTGCACTTATAATGTGGGTAATAATAATGAGACAATGTATGTCAAGTGATTAGCACATGATAAGCCCTCAATAAATTATACACATATATGTAGAGATCCTTATGTATGGTTGGAGGTTCTTAGGTCTAGATTACTGTGGGTCCACTTTCAAGACTTCAACTGAGGATGCAGTATTTAAATATTCCTTAAAATGGAGACATCCTTCTTTGAGAGAATTGACCACAATGGTGAAACATGATCTTTTCCTCTGGAATTCCACTTAGCTAAGTGTTGTTTGTGGTAACATTAAAGAATCAAAACAAAGGTTGGTATTGAATTGCTTTATGTACTATTGCTTAATAATTGACAGTGGAAGTATACTGTAAAAAAAAGATTACTTCTAACTGACTAATAAATATCCTTTGGATCGGAATCTTCAGGGACCTTGTCTTGCCTATTTCATAATAACCTTTCAGCCTCCTTTGCCCCCCGTACCGAGGTCCCCCTTAGTACCTGCTTTTTATGTGTCATAGTTGCTTACTATTTTAATTGAATGGAATTTGTTCTGATGGAGTCTTTCTTTTAAAGGGAATCATACACTTTGTGGACCCAAATATTATCAATTTATTCAATAAATATTTGTGGAGGACTCACTAAGTGTTAGACACTCTTCCAGGAACTTGGGACACATGAGTGAACAAAATAAACCAAATTCCAAAGGGAACACTCTATGGCACACATTCGTGCCCACCTCATGACCCTGAGGTGTGGGTTCTGCAAGACTCTGTGGAGCTGTGTTCACCTGTACAGTAGCCACTAGCTACATGTTTAAACTAAATTAAATTAAAATGTCCGTTCCTCAGTTACACTAGCCATATTTCAAGTACTTGCTTAGCCACTCATAGCTAATGGCCACTATGTTGGACCAAGCAGATTGGACTTTTCCATCATGGAAAAGTTCCTGGACCAAGCTGCCTTTACAGACCCTAGTGGGATCAGCTGATGGGGTAAATATTGAGTTTATAATCAGTAACAATTTCTGTAGCACCTGTAATCATAGTTAAATTTCTCCTACAGTTTTTAAGGGCAGGAACCGAGTCGTTACTGTAACCCCAGTGCTGAACACAGTTTAATCTCTTTCCAGCCCTGGGAGGTAGATGGTATTATCTCTGCACTAGAGATGAGAACATCGGTGTCCCAAACACGGTGAAGTGACTTGTCCACGGCTACTTATAGATTCCGTGTGCAGATGTGAGCCAGTTCTGTCTGATTCGAAAGTCCTTTTTCGTTATCACTATGCTCGACTTAAAAGAGTACTGTCTTGAGTTTTCACTTATACGAGTCATGAAAATTCAGGATCGTGAGGGTATGTTAAATTATAGTAAGCATAAAGTGAGCATTCGGCAGAGAGGTAGGGGATGTTGAGGTCTGAGTTTCCCGAGAGAGAAGGGGATCAAGGGCAGAGGCCGAGAGGGAGGGTTTCGTGTCTCAGAAGCAAAGGAAAGAGTCTCTAGGAGGAGTAAATTTGAATTATTAATTGTTCCTTCTCATCTGACTTCTCTTGTGGTGTAAATAATCTAGAGTTGATTATATACTATTATATATTCTGTCAATTATTTTTAAGCAAATAATGATAGATTTGCTTATCCTGTTATAATTTTAGTTCCTCCGAGATAATGAAGCTGTTTTATGTTCTTCATCAGGATGCTGTGAAGGTAAGAGGAATCCAGTTTATTATCATGTGTTCTGAATATAAAGTGAGATAACTCAGTTATCTGGAATTTATTTTTAAAAGAATGGAAGGAAATCTGCTTTTCATTGGGAATAATGGATTTTGTCTTTTCTAAATTTTCTGCATTTTCTAAAATAAGCACAGAATATCTAAATCAAAAGAAAACGAAAATATTTTAAGCACACAGAAAAGCATAACTAGACCACTAACCAGCCTGAAAATCTTAACATTTGCCCAATTTTTCTTCAAATTTATTATGTTTAGAACAAAGTATTAAAATCAATGGAAGACCTCCTCTGGACCCCTCTTGGATTCTATTTCCCTCTTTTCTTCCTCGAAAGTAATCACCGTCCTGATTTGGTGTTTGGTCATTTTTGTGAATGTTGTGTACTTCTGCTACATATTTGTGGATAGCCATAAACAATGTAAAATATTGTTTTACGTGTTTTTAAAGTTTCATATAAATCATATTTCACAGAAAGTAACCTTCTAAACTTTCATTTAACATTATATTTTTGAGAATCATCCACATTGACACAAATAGCCCATGTTACTACCTTTAGCCATAGAATAACTTTTAAAGTTAGGTTAAGTTTTCTTGTCAGTTTGGTAAATTGTTTTTGTCAAATATTAGTTCAAATGGTAGATATATTCCTAAAGTTTAATCTATCAATAATTGTTTCTTTCTCATCCCCCAGCCCCTTCCAGATATCAAAAGTCTTGTTTTTCAGACTTAGTGTCCCAAGAATGATTTTAACAAGTCCACAGCCCCCGTTCCAGAAATTCTGAGTCTGATAATTTAGGGTAGAGCCTAGGAATGTGCATTTTTTCACAAGCTCCATAGGGTGATTCTAATACCATAATTAAAGAAATGTTTCTTGAATAATTGATGGCAGGAAATGTACCTTATTATTCAGCCTTTTAGCGTATATAGGTTAAGAACACTTAGTTTTGCTTTGGCTGGTGTGGCTCAGTGGATTGAGTGCCAGCCTGTGAACCACAGAGTCGCTGGTTCGATTCCCAATCAGGGCACGTGCCTGAGTTGCAGGCCAGGTCCCCAGTAGGTGGCACATGAGAGGCAACCACACATTGATGTTCCTCCTTCCCTTCCTCTCTGTCTAAAAATAAAATAAATAAAATCTTAAAAAAAAAAAAAGAGTACTTAGTTTCAGACCCAGAAGAAGGAGCAGAGTCTCATTCCTCTTTTGCATTTGCATTTTTCATCAGAAGTGTTTTTTGTATTTAATGTACAGAATTGGAGTCATCTCAGGTCCCAATTAAAATACACATTTCCGTTTACTTTTGCAAGTTAGCCTGTTGATTTTCCTTTAAAAATTATGTTTGAAAATATTTAGGAAATGGGTTTGGTTTAGTCCTACACTATTTTATTTTTATGGACAAGGTTGTGGTTCTTACAGCAAATGCTTTATGTGAAGAATAATCAAATCCTAGCCCTGTCTGAAAAACTTAACCTAATATTAAAATACTTCATTCGCCCTGGCTGGCGTAGCTCAGTGGATTGAGGGCGGGCTGTGAACCAGGCATCGCAGTTTCGATTCCCAGTCAGGGCACATGCCTAGGTTGCAGGCCATGTCCCCCAGCAACCACACATTGATGTTTCTCTCTCTCTCCCTCTCCCTTTCCTCTCTAAAAATAAATAAATAAAATCTTAAAAAAATAAAAAATAAAAAAAAATACTTCATTCTTTGCACAAAGAAGAAATAGGCCAACTACCTATCACAGATGATACCTAAATACTCTGTCCTGCAGGGGAGGAAAGTCGCTGCCCCGCACTCTGTGCTGTCCCTCCTCTGTAGCAGCAGCACAGGGCGTTCGCTTCCACAGGCCAGGAGTGAGTTTTCTTCCTTAGGTGAGATCATCTTGGGTGATCTCCAAAAGGACGGTTTCACATTAGAATTGGCAATGCTGATAGTTTTGAAGTAATATTCAAGACCATCAATGATTTCATTTGCCCACTTTCATCCTCTTTTTTAAAAAATTTTTAATCAAAAACAAAAAAATTGCTTAATCTCACTTATAGATTATAAATTACAGTTGTTGAAAATAGATCTTAAGGTGCTAACTACCGGAGTCAGTGAGTCATTATAGTGATAAAATTGATACCTTATATGACCTTAGCTTCGTTACCAGTGCAGTTGAACAAAGAATTGATTCCCACCCTAACCCTGGCCAGGTAGCTCAGTTGGTTAGAGCGTCATCCCAATATGCCAAGGTTGCAGTTTCATCTACGGTCAGGGCGCATGCAGGAATCAACCAATGAATGCATAAGTGGAGCGACAAATTGATGTTTCTCCCTCTTTCTCTCTCTCTCCCTCCCCCCCCCCAACTTCTTCTCTGTCTCTAAAATCAGTAAATTTAAAAAAATGTAAACACTGATGCCTTTAATAAAAAGAAAGAATTGATTTCTACCCTAATCTGGTACCCACCTTTTGTTCTTTCTAAAACAGTTTTAGTAATACATAACTCACATGCCTTACAATCCACCCACCTCAAGTATACAAGTCAGTGTTTTTTAGAAGGTTTACAAGGTTGTCCAGTTATCACTATAATCTAATTTAAATTATGATTTCTTTATATATTCTGGATCCAAGTCCCTTATCATATATATGACATGTAAATTTTTCCCATTCTCTGGATTGCCTTTCTTACTTTCTCAGGGGTATTCTCCAGAGCAGAGAAGTTTTTAGTTTTGATGTGGTCCAGTTTATCCAAGTTTCCTTCCACATCTTGTTCTTTTGGTATCATGTCTAAGAAACAATTGCCTAACCCAAGGTCACAGCCTTTTTTCTTGACTCTGTTTTTGTCACGATAAATTTAGTTCAGTTGGCCTCTGAAGCTAGGAATTGTGTAACGGTGGTGAGGAAACACAGTGTTCGATGTAATGGGTGCTGATTTATCAGATGTATTAATGAATCTTGAAATTCCTGCTTTAAGTAATTTCTCTTATCTATTATGCATTGTTATAGAATCATCACAGAATCTTTTTCTGATGGTTCCCTCTCCCCTTTCTTCTGGGGAGACCTGACCACTCCTACTTTTGTTTCTTTCCATTCTTCTCCCCGCCACCCTCCACTATGCTGGACATAGATTCTACTATCTTTTCAGGAGGGTAGGAATGATGCCTTTCCCATCTCTTCTCCCCAGTGCTTGGCATATACAGAAGACTTAATAGACAGTGGGACTGTTTCATTTTGTGTCACGAATACCACAGTAGAATATCATGTAGCCTTTGAAAGTGACAAGTAAGTGGACTTTGTAACTACATAAAAGGAGCAGTTTATATTAAACAACACTGGGAGAACAAAATAACAGATTGTGAATAATGATCAAAACACGTTAATTTCACATATACAAATTAAGGGTGGAACGGCATATGAGATAATGTAACTCAAATTTCCAACAAGTCATTGTTCGACATTAGTGGAATGGTTTAAAAACATTGGTTCTTTGCTCTGGCTGGTATGGCTCAGTGGATCGAGTGCCGACCTGCGAACCAAAGGGTCGCTTGTTTGATTCCCAATCAGGGCACATGCCTGGGTTGTGGGCCAGGTCCCTGGTAGGGGGCGTGTGAGAGGCTACCACACAGTGATGTTTCTCTCCCTGCCTTTCTCCGTCCTTTCTCCTGTCTCTAAAAATAAATAAATAAAATCTTAAAAAAATATGTTGGTTTTCCAATGAAATAGAGCCATTAAAATGATAATCATTAAGATTTATTAAAACAGGAGGAAGTGCTCAGGATGCATTTTAGCATGAAAAGAGTATGTGTGTGTCATGATATTAATTACAATATTTTTCATAAAGTTGCTTAAATTTATTTTGTTTTAGCATACATAGGGTGAAATAAAATTTTTAATTGATTTTTTTTAGAAAGAGGACAGTGGAGGAGTGGGGTGAGTGAGAAACATTGATTTGTTGTCCCACTTATTTATGCATTTATTGGTTGCTTCTTGTACATCTCCTGACCAGGGATGGAACCCACAACCTTAGCGTATTGGGATGACACTTGCACTAAATATTTTAAAAGCGGTTACTACACCCACCAAAAAACCCCCAGTTATTATACCTGAAAAATTGACAGTGAGGACTTTTAGGCTTTTAAGTGGATTAAAAGTAGATTGTACTTTTTTTTTGAGAATTTTTAACAAATAAATGGATTCTCATTTGTTTGTGATGGTTACATTGATCTTGTATAAGGGGGAAGTAATAGACTGGTATAGTAAGTCGTCAGTAGTTTCTTGGACACTGCACTTCAAGCAGAATGACATGTAATGAAACCAGTTTCACCAAAGGCTAATTGACACAAACAGGAATTAAGTTCATATGGTGTATTTCTGATCACAAAAACATCACCAAACTTCTAAGGACCCCAGATACTTCTGATACTAAACATTGACATAAACATGAGCCATACATATATTAAGAAAGATTAATAAAAACAAGTAAGAGAATGATTTTCCAGCATGCTTATTTCAGGTCAGGATTGTGAGTGTCCGGGCGTGGCAGGGCACAGGTGGGAACCAGCCCTGGATGGTGTGCCCTCCATCCCAGGGCACACTCACAGGCACATCCACCCTCATTGAGATGTGTAGATGTGCCCGTGGAGCTCACATGCACACCTCTGGGGTGTGGGAGGGAACTGGAGCGCCCGGAGGAAACTCATGCAGACACAGGGAGATGGTACAGATTCCACGCAGACAGTGGCCCTGGCCAGAGATCCTTTTACTTTATTTATATATTTTTTAATCAACACTGTGAGGAAATGATGTTGATCATAGTGGCGTTATTCGATGCCCTGCTCTGTGTGATTGCAATGTACTTAAAGATTTTGGAACTTGCTCTTGTCTGTGAGGACATCCACAGGGCTGAACCGCAGCATTCGTGGGCCCTTCTACTCCAAGAGGTTTTAACATCATTCTTGGCATATTATTAGAGGTGACTAACATTTATATCCTTTATAATAATTATAAAGTGGTTTTATAAAGCAGGGTGAAAAAATTCATACCAAACATCAACCATACATGCATATTGTATGTATTGTAATGTTCATACAATATGTATGTACATTAATAAAGATGAGATTTATTTCTAATTTATTAGAAATTATTTATCTCTAATTTATCTCTATTATTTATTTCTAATTTATCAAAAATAAATCTCATCTTTATTAATGTACATACATATTGTTTAACAAAGTTGTAAATTCTAGTCATTACTTGACTCAGACTTTTGGTACTGACTTGAATTGATCTGTTTTTAAACTCATCACCAACACGTTCAAATGTTGGACCAGATAACCCCTTTAAGCTTCTTTACAACATGGAGCTTCTCTGATTCATATTTTATGTATTTCCGTGTGTGGACATATACTATAAAGCACGTTAACATACATTACTCTGCAGCAGAGCTGGGCAGTAGTCAGGCGCACAGCAAGGTGGGCTCTGAGCACATAGCAGTAAACGAGACAGAAAGGTCTTTTGCCTCCCAGAATTCTGTACTTCAAAAAAAAAAATTATTTTATTCTATTATGTTCTTTTAGAGAGGGGGAAGGGAGGGAGAAAAAGAGGGAGAGAAACATCTTCAATTGGTTGCCCTCCTCCATAAGTGACCAAACCTGCAGCCCAGGCAGGGACCCTGTCTAGAATTGAGCTAGCAGCCTTTTGGTTTGCGAGACGATGCCCAACCAACTTAAGCCACACTGGCTGGGGTGAGACTTCCGCACATTTTTAAGCAACTTCAATTTGAAGCAGTTTGAAAATCATGAATTAGATCATTTATCAGGCTCCTTTTTTATTCTGTAGCCTTCTCTTTAAAAGGCAGTGAAATGACAGTTCAGAAAGATGTATCTTTAAAGAAACACAGAGGGTCATTAAATCTTCACCCATATTTAAAGCTCTTGTTTAAACTTAGAGTAATGCATAATTGTGAAATTTATCTTTACTAAATATAAATATTTATTTTTTAAATATATTTTTTTGATTATGCCATTATAGTTGTTCCATTTCCCCCCTTCACTCCCCTCCGTCCTGCATACCCCCTCCCACATTCACCCCCCTTCAGTTCATGTCCATGGGTCATACATATAAGTTCTTTGGCTTTTACATTTCCCATACTATTCTTACCCTCCCCCTGTCTATTTTCTACCTACCATCTATACTACTTATTCTCTGTACCTTTCCCCCTCTCTCCCCTTTCTACTCCCCTGTTACTAACCCTCCATGTGATCTCCATTTCTGTGGTTCTGTTCCTGTTGTAGTTATTTGCTTAGTTTGCTTTTGTTTTTGTTTTAGATATGGTTGTTAATGATTGTGAGTTTGCTGTCATTTTACTGTTCATATTTTTTATCTTTTTCTTAAATGAATCCCTTTAACATTTCATATAATAAGGGCTAGGTGATAATGAACTCCTTTAACTTGACCTCATCTGGGAAGCACTTTATCTGCCCTTACGTTCTAAATGAAAGCTTTGCTGGATAGAGCAATCTTGGATGTAGGTCCTTGCCTTTCATTATTTGGAATACTTCTTTCCAGCCCCTTCTTGCCTGCAAGGCTTTTTTGAGAAATCAGCTGACAGTCTGATGGGAACTCCTTTGTAGGTTACTATCTCCTTATCTCTTGCTGCTTCTAGGATTCTCTCCTTCATTTTTACCTTGGCTAATGTAATTATGATGTACCTTGGTGTGTTCCTCCTTTGGTCCAACTTCTTTGGGACTCTCTGAGCTTCCTGGACTTTTTGGAAGTCTATTTCCTTTGCCAGATTGGGGAAGTTCTCCTTTATTATTTGTTCAAATAAGTTTTCCACTTGTTGCTCTTCCTCTTCTCCTTCTGACACCCCTATAATTCGGATGTTGAAATATTTAAAGATGTCCTGGAGGTTTCTAAGCTTCTCCTCATTTTTTTGAATTCTTATTTCTTCATTCTTTTCTGGTTGGATGTTTCTTTCTTCCTTCTGCTCCACACTTGATTTGAGTCCCAGTTTCCTTCCCATCAGTATTGATTCCCTGTACATTTTCCTTTGTTTCACTCAGCATAGCCTTCATTTTTTCATCTAATTTGCAACCAAATTCAACCAATTCTGTGAGCATCCTGATCACCAGTGCTTTGAACTGTGCATCTGATAGGTTGGCTATCTCTTCGTCGCTTATTTGTATTTTTTCTGGTGCTTTGATCTGTTCTTTCATTTAGGCCATTTTTTTTTTGTCTCGACACACTTGTTACTTAGTGAGGGGCAGAGCCTTAGGTGTTCACCAGGGCAGGACAAGCCACATCGCTGGGTTGTAAAGCTGTGTGTGTGGGTGGGGTGCGAGAGGGAGGAAGGCGCTTGCTCCACTCTCTGTAGGATTTCAGTCACTTCCCCCGCTTCCCCTGGGCAAATTGGGCCCTTCTGGTGCTGATTACCATGTGGGTTGGCTTGTGTACGTTCTAGGACCCTGTGGGTCTCTCCATCGAACTCTCCTGTGAGGCTGGGAGTCTCTCCCGCTGCCACCCCAACCGCCAGAGGTGTTTTCAGTCAGAAGTTTGAGGCTTTCTTTCCCCGCTGGAGCCCTGGGTTGTGCGGTCTGTCTCACTCCCCAGTTGTTCCTCCCAGTTTATCTGTGCGCGAATGTGGGACCACCCACTCTGCCATCCGCCACTGTAGTCTTGCCAGCCAGCCACCGCCTTGCCCTCCCTGGTCCTCCACCGTCGCTTTGCCGTGGGTCCTCTCTGAATGCCCGTCTCCACCCTTCCTACCGGTCTGGATGAGTGTGTCTTCTTTAACTTCTTAGCTGTCGGACTTCCATACAGTTCGATTTTCTGTCAGTTCTGGTTGTTTTTTGTTTTTAAATTGTTGTTGTCCTTCTAGTTATGTGAGGAGGCACAGTGTGTCTACCTACGCCTCCATCTTGGCCAGAAGTTTAAATATAAGTATTTCTGAGTGACTATACAAGTACTATAAAATTTTTATGTGCCTGCATATGATTTCTTATCTATGTGGTCAGAGGGTTTCTTTCTTTTCTCTTCCCTCTCTTTCTTTTCTTCCTTCCTTCCTTCCTTCCTTCCCTTCCTTCCCTTCCTTCCTTCTGCCCCCCTCCCCTCTTCCCTCCTCACTTCCTCCCTCCCTCCCTTCCTTCCTTCTATAGTGACGGGTACTATATAGATGCATTCAGAAAAAAGTTTCGACACAGTGCCAGTGGTAATATGGCTTATGTGATCAGAGTGAGTGTGTTAGATGAGTATGTTTAACTTGAATACAAGACTAACATTAAAGGCTAATTAAATAATGTACAAAGCCTTGGCCAGTGTGACTCAGCTGGTTTGAGCATCAGCCCTTAATCAAAAGGTTGCGGGTTCAATCCCCAGTCCAGGGTGTTGGGTCCCTGGTCAGTTCACATAAGAGGGGCAACCAGTTGATGTTTCTCTCTTCCTTAGATGTTTCTCTCTTTCCCATCCTCTTTCTCTCTCTCTCAAAAAATAAAAAAAATAAAAAGGCAGTGAAAACATGTCCTTGGGTGAGGATAAATAATAATAAAAGGATTGAAATCCTTATCTTTTTGATATTGGAATCCATTAGGAAAAAGCAAAATATACCCAGATTCAATATACTTGAGCTGTCTGGTAGTGATATCAAAATAAGGTAATATTATTAATATCTTGTCATTTCCCTTTGCATTAGTCTTGAGAGCAATGAAACTATTTTGACTTTACACTGTAAGTAGACATGGCTGCATAGTAAGTTATGTATTGTTACTCATATTAGTTTAAATGTAATTTTCCAGGTTATTAATGATCCTATCCATGGCCACTTTGAACTTCACCCTCTCCTTGTCCGGATCATCGATACACCTCAATTTCAGCGGCTTCGATATATTAAACAGTTGGGAGGCACTTACTATGTTTTCCCAGGAGCGTCACACAATCGATTTGAGCACAGTCTGGGGTAAGAAGGGGATTGGGGGGGGTGGGTAAAGTTATTAAGTACCTCTCTGTCTCATGAAATATGATTGAAATATGTGTGTTTAAATACCATTTAAAAGCCAATAGGGTTGGTTACTGGCATAATTAACTTTGTAAATTTGGTTATTTCATTTTCCTGTAGTCTCTACTTAGTTGTGTACAGATTATCTTTTGAAACCAAGAAATGTGTAAATCAGAAAAGTGTTCACAAGCTCAGAGAAGTGGCATTTTTGTTACGTACAACTAAGTTGAGACTTTGGTCCACTTTTCCATTATAAAAATGTAGGGCCAGGAGGACATAAGCAGGGAAGAACTGGACAAGTTTCCAGGTATTCGTGAAGTACTAACAGTATTACTTTGGGTTTTTTTGTTTGTTTATTTTGAAGCATTTTTTAATTATCCAGGACACATGCACCTACTCAAGTGTTCATTTGTTCATCGACAAATACTTATTGGAAACTCTTTGGGCCCCACCAGACCAACTGGGCGGCAGTTGTCTCTGTCGTCCAGGTTACCGTGTCCACTCAGAAATTGCTTTCAGAGGGAAGTGCTAGGAGTGCAGTTAACATTTGTTAGGCATTTTATCTTTAATCTATGTTGTAAGCATTACAAAACAGAAGTCCTGCTAATTTTTTTAATTGTGGTAAATGCATAGAATATAAAATTTACCATCTTAACCATCTTTAAGGACACAGTTCAGTAGTGTTAAATATGTCCACATTATTGTGCAACCAAACTCCACAACTTTTTCGTCTTGTAAAATTAAAACTCCATAACCATCAATCCCCATTTCCCCTTATCCCCAGCCCCTTTTTCTGATCGGCCATTTCACTTTGTATAATTTCCTCAAGGTTCCTCCATGTTGGAGCACGTATGTCAGAATTTTCTGTCCTGGCTGGTGTGGCTCAGTGGCTGAGCGCTGGCCTGCAAACCGAAGGGTCTCTGGGTCGGTTCCCAATCAGGGCACATGCCTGGACGTTGACGTCTCTTGCCCTGTCTTTCTCCCTCCCTTCCCTTTTCACTAAAAATAAATAAATAAAAAAATTTTTAAAAGATTTTTCTTACTTTTCTTTTTTAGATTTTATTTATTTATTTTTAGAGAGGGAAAGGAGGGAGAGAGAGAAACATCAATGTGTGGTTGCTGGGGGACATGGCCTGCAACCTAGGCATGTGCCCTGACTGGGAATCGAACCTGCGATGCCTGGTTCGCAGCTCGCGCTCAATCCACTGAGCTACACCAGCCAGGGCCTGATTTTTCTTACTTTTCAAGATTAATATCCGAATGTATGTATATATCACATTTTGTTTATCTCTTTATTTGTCAGTGGACACTGAGTTGTTTCAACCTCCTTGGCTGTTGTAAATTGTGCTGCTGGGAACACATGTGTGCAAATATATCTTACATACCCTGTTTTCAATGTTTTGGGTACATACCTAGAATTGAAATTGCTGAATCATATGGTAATTCTAGTTTTAATTTTTTGAGGAACCACCATACCATTTTCCCAAGTGGCTACACCATTATGCATTTCCATTAACCAGTGTACAAGGGTTCCAATTTCTCCACATCCAGGCATACTTACTAATTATTTTGGGTTCTTTTGTGTTTTGTTTTGTTTTTGGGTAATAGCCATCCTAATGGGTATGACATGATATCTCATTATGGTTTTGACTTTGCATTTACCTAACGATTAATGATGCTGAGCTAAGAAGCCCAGCTTTGGGGAATTCTATGTGTTTCTGACAAGTTCCAAAACACGTGGTTCATTTAAGTTGCCCTCGAGATCTATTACAACATTTGAGCAACATTAAAGTTCTGGAGAACCCGGAAGTATCACTCGTACCTTGGAAACAGAAGAGTGACTTTTTGTTTGCTCTGCAGCGTAGGACACCTCGCAGGATGTCTAGTCCAAACACTGCAAGACAGACAAAAGGAGCTGTCGATAACCGAACGAGACATGCTCTGTGTTCAGATCGCTGGGCTGTGTCACGACCTTGGTAAGTGGTACAAAGAACCAAAACCGCTATGAAGAACCATAGCGTTAGTCACCTCTCTTTGAAATGAAAAAATCTAAGAGAAATATGAAAGTTGTATTTTAATTTTTTCAATTAACATGAATATAAACATGCTATTACATCGTCCTAGAATGATCCATAAGACTACAACATTGCTCTTTTTTGTCGTTGTTGCTTTTCAGTGAATTTCCTGTGTTAAGCAGCGTTGCCACAAGTTACATGAAAGGACTTTCTCACAGTCAGGTTTTCTGACTGCTCTGTTTAGGAGGATATGAACTTAGTTTTTTGTTTTGTTTTTTTTAATCCTTCTTGTTGAAGAAAATTGCCATTTTACCTTCAGTTACTTTGTTGGGTCCATTTTCTCGCACCTAGACTACATAATCCTCCCTAGCAGATTAGCAACAGATTCAAACTTCTCTTCCCTGACTCATCTGAGACTTGTGCTGCTGAAATCAAAGGAAAAGAGTATTACCCTTTTCCTTTGACCAGGAAAGAGAAAAGAGGCAGTATCCTTTTCAATTAGCAATAATCGCACCTCAGATAAACCTCATTGGCTACGATACTGCCACTGCGCAAAGCTTGAGACAGTATCCTTTTATCACAGGCGTTAAGTCCCACTTGTGGGAAGACCCTGAGAAGCTGTGTGCGCCCTCAGGGCAGGAGAGGGGAAGGGTCTGTGTTTCCATAGCCAGATACTTAAAGAGGTAGGGCACTCTTTTCAGCATGTCCCCTCATAGATATCAGTAGGACTGATACTCCCCCAGATGATAAATTTAACAGATTCCTGGTGTTCTGAGAGGGAGTCATCGGGAAACCTTTGCCAGGCCCTCGGAGTCCAAGCGCTACAGTAATGAGCCTTTATGTACAGAGTGCAACATGTGGGAAGGCCCAGGGCTGGCCCAGCTGTGCTCTCTCCGGCTGAGTCTTTCACTTCTACAGTAATTCTGGGAATCCCAGAGTTTAGCCTCAACCAGATTTCATGTTACTAAATGTCATAAATGTTAAAATCAGTTATGAATAAGATTAACCTTTGATTTCCACTTTTGATGGTTCACATTATCGGTAAAAACCCAAGAAACAGCCCTGATAGGTGCACCATTCTCTAACTATGGTATGTATTTTATAAAATTTCCATAAAAATAGGTGTTTTTAAAGGATGAACATAATAAAATTCTAATATTTTATCCCTGCATCCCAGTGAATCGTCTTAACTGCTGTTTTCATACAGAGATTCAACCTGAAGGTGCCAAACTTTTTTTGGGTCACTACATTTCTTTAAGTTTTACGAAACTGTCCTTTCACCGGAGTTGTATGAATTCTGGCGACTCAGAGACCCCTCCATGGAGCGCTTACTTCCCCATATGGTTCTGCTGCCTGTTCTCTTGTTTTTAGAAACTAGGAAGGAAGGATTGGTCCCTTTTTGTGATGTATTTATAGGTTATTGATTTCTGTTGAAGGTCAAGTGAAAACTAAACAGATTTTTAAAAATCGGCTCGGTTTTTACATTTTTCTTGTTCTAAGGTCACTTTTGTTTTTAAGGTCACGGGCCATTTTCTCATATGTATGATGGGAGATTTATTCCACTTGCTCGCCAAGATGTGCCATGGAAGGTATGTCACACATTCAGTAGTCAATTAAGTAGGGAGCACTGCGTTTATGGTACACTTCCCCATAACAGTTTTCAGGGAGCTTTCATATACATATATATCAATACATCTATATCTACATCTACATCTATATCTATATATCTGTATCTGTATCTGTATCTATGGATGCATGTTTGCGTGTGCATTTTTAGTTGACTCTCACAGTCTGTAAGGAGGAAAGCATCATCTCCATTTTTACAGCTGGAAAGGAACTCGAAATGCACAGAGGTGTGTGGGTGCACCCAAAATCACAGAGCTGGTAAATGGTAGAGCCAGTGCTAGAACACCAGGTTTCCCAGGTACTGGTTTAATGCTCTTTCTACTCTGTCGTGCTACTGTAAAATAAAAAGTAAAAGGCCAGCTCTGGTTTTGACTCATTTGGCATAACCATGAAGTAACTGATTGCAGCCGAGTTTCCTCCCCTGAAGGGCGGGGCCAAAGTAAGATTACAGTTATCTGTATGGAAAATAATATAATAATAAATAATAATATAAGAACTCTGTTTCACTTACAACTGTAAAACTACTTTTCCCCATCCTTATATTAAATGAACCATTTTATAATTAGGGATTTGCAGGCGGTTGGCCCATATTTTGGGAGTTAGTTTCTGAGAAGTAAACTGGGTCGTGAGAGTAGGATTAGACTGGGTTCATTCTTGGCCACACTGGCTCTGGGTCCTGGAGTAGAGAGGATGTGCATAGGTAGTGAATGCTTCTTACGTGTCAACCACTCTTTTCTCTGTCTCTTCCCCCACTTTTTTAAAGGTGTAACTCACATACAGTAAGTTGTACGGATTTTAAGTGTACAGTTCGGTGAGTTTAGACCGATGTCTGCATCCATGTAACCGCGACTCAAGTGAGGATAAGAATGTCTCCATCCTCCTGGAAGTTCCTCCGTGCCCCTTTTCAGTCAGTGTCCACTCCTCCCCCACCAGCACCTTCTGATTTTTATAAACATAGATCAGTTTTGCCTGGTTTTAGACTTGCAAAAAGGAGAATGCTAGAGTAGGTATTTTTGTGTCTTGCGTTGTTCGCTCAGTGGTTTTTGAAGTGTGTTCACGCTGGGTGCGTCAGTAGCCGCTCCCTGCTTATCGCCGAGGCATTGTTCTGTGGGGTGACTAAGTCATCATTGTTTGTCCTTTCTCCTTTTGATGGAGTTCGTGTTGTTTTCACTTTCCTTTACATTTTGGAGAAGAACTTTAAATTTTATTTTTCTACTACAGTTTACATTTACTGTTATTTTGTATTGAAGTGTACAGCATAGTGGTTGGGTTGTTTGCAGTCTGGGGCTGTTAGGAATAAGGTTGCTCTGCTATGGAACACGCTTTTTTTTTTTAAAGGAGATTCTTTTTTTTTTTTTAAGATTTTTTTTTTTTTGGATTTTATTTATTTATTTTTAGAGAGGGAGAGAGAGAGAAACATCAATGTGCGGTTGCTGGGGGACATGGCCTGCAACCCAGGCGTGCGCCCCGACCGGGAATTGAACCTGCGATGCCTGGTTCACAGCCCGCGCTCAATCCACTGAGCTATGCCAGCCAGGGCTGGAACACGCTTTTTGTGGACAACGTTTTTGTTTCTGTGAGGTAAATACCTAGGAGCAGCGTCGCTGGGTCACAAAGTAGCCATGTATTTCACTTTATAAGAACCTACCCGAGCTTTCCAGTGCAGGTGCACCGTTTTCACCCTCTGCCGGCACCAGGTGTGAGCTCCTGGTGTTTCACAGCCTCGCCAGCGTGGGTGTTTTCGATGAGCTTTTCTAATGAGTGTGAGGTGCCGCCTGGTGGTCCAGTTTGCACCCTGATGTGTGCTGAGGAGCGTTTCCTGCATTCTGTACTTCGTCACTGATGTGTCTTCTTGTGTGAAGAGTCCTTTCAATGTTTCACCCATTTTAAAAAATGGATTACCTTTTTATTATCGATTTGAGGAATTTTTTATAAGACACATAATGAATATTTTTCCTCCAGTGTCTGACTTGCCAAATCATTTTTCTAATGGTGCCTTTTGACAAATTCAAACATTCGATGAAGTGCTCTGGTTCGCCAGTCCAGTAAGATGGACAGTGGCCCTCCGGTTTTCCTGCCTTTCCTGGGGTCTGCTGTCAGGGTAGAAGCCATGGGAGAGCTGGGGTATCGCCCAGTGGCTTCCTCTTCCAGGTGTTGTCTTCCTCTAACATCTGTCTGCCTTCAGCTGCTGTCCAGCGTCTTCAGTGAGTTGGCCAGACGTTACCGGCCTCCACCACCCCCCCACCTGCCCCGAGCTTGTTCCTGGGTTCTCGTCTCACTCGCAAGAGACACATTAGAGTGAGAGACAACACACGTAGTGGAAAGGAGGCAGCAAGTTTATTTATGAAACACATACGAGCATGAAGCTGCAAGTAGGCACCCGGCGAGTCTGAATGTGCCACGTATAGAGGAAATAAAGCTGTTAGTAAGTTTTTTGGTCAGTTTTTTCTGTAACTTGAACCGAGGCTGCCAGTGGGCACTCAGCTAATCCGAGTGTGCCGACCGTTGGGATTTAGTGGTTATATACTAGTCAGCTGCTGGATGCCCTTTCTACACCTTGGGAATCTTGTACAGCTCCAAAGGCTTTCTTTCTCAGCTAGTGAAGGCTCTTTGTCTTAGCGAAATTGCTGCAGAGGCTCCCTTTCCCAGCAGAGTCTCCAGGACTGCCCTCCTCCTGCATTATCCTTGCCCGTGGTGTTCGGAAAGCCCGGCAATCTTATTGGACTGAGGAGGCAAGTCTCCCTCCTCCTCCCTGCCTTAGTTTACTACCTGTCCTGCCTGACACAAAGTGTGTAGTCATTTTCTTCAGCAATGCTCATCTAAATAGAATCTGCTTAGCCATTCCCAATGGCCTTCTTCTTTCAATATTTTATTTATTCATTACTAGAGGTGGGGAGGAGAAAGACAAGGAGAGAAACATTGATATGTGAGAGAAACATCAATTGGTTACCTCTGCATGCCCCCAGCAGGACACCTGGCCCGCAACCCAGGCACGTGCCCCTATGGGGAATCAAACCGGCGACCTCTCAGTTCGCAGGCCAGCACTCAATCCACTGTGGCACACTACCCGATTTTGACCCCTTTTTAAATTGAAGTATAATTGACATACAATAGTATATTAGTTTCAGGTGTACAACATAATGATTTTATGCTTATGTATTGGGTTGGCCAAAAAGTCTGTTTAGTTTTTGCTGTAAAATAAAAGGTACATTTTTTACTTTCACCAGTAACTTTATTGATTTGGATATTTTGAGTAGGTCAGCTATCTCCCGTGTGGTATAACATTGATTGTTCTTAATTAATGTCTTGATTTGATTGCTATCAACTCCAACTGGTCTATCTGACCATGGAGCATTGTCCAGCGAGAAACCTCCAGCACAAAACTTCACAAACCACTTTTGACACATTAGATCAGTCATGGCACCTTCTCCATACACGCCACAAGTCTTGTTTTGCATTTCAGTTGCATTTTTACCTTTCTTGAATAAAGTGTAATATGCCAAAAATGTTGGGTATTTTCTTCCGTCTTCACTAGTAAAATGGCTACACAAAAATCCACCAATTTTGATAAGTGTTTTTTAAAGGCACACTGATATGACAGCTGTCACAGTACAGTTAACAAAATTGTTTCAAATGCAGTTAAAGACTACTAAGCACTAGTAGAGCCATCTTATGGAAAAAACAAACTTTTGGCCAACCCATGCATTATGAAGTGATCATCACAATAAATATGATTACCATTTGTCACCATACAAATTTAATGCACTATTATTGGCTATATTTCCCATGCTGTACATTACATCTCATGACTGATTTCTTTTTACAACTGGAAGTCTGTACCTCTTGATCCCCTCTATCTGTTTTGCCCACCCCCGCTCAGCCCTCCGCCCCTCTGGCAGTTACCTGGTAGTTCTATGAATTTAGTTTTGTTTTGTTGCTTGAGTCCACGTGTAAGTGAGATCCTACAGTATTTGTCGTTCTCTGACTTATTTCAGTTAGCACAATGCTCTCAGGGTCCATCCATGTCATTACAAATGGCAAGATTTCATTCTTTTTTTTGACTAATATTTTACTGTACATATGAAACACATCTTCATCCATTCATCTGTTGATGGGCACATAGGTTGCTTTCACGTCTGGGCTGTTGTGAATGATGCCGCCGTGAAGACAGCGGAGCACGTATCTGGTTAAATCAGTGTCTGTGTTTCCATTGGATAAATACCCAGACGTGAAATTGCTGGATTGTATGGTATTTCTATTTTTAATTTTTTAGGGAAACTTCGTACTGTTTTGCATAGAGGCTGTACCAATGCACATTCCCACTGACAGTGCAGAGGGCTCCCTTTTTCCCATATTTTTGCTAATACTTGTTATTTTTTGTCTTTTTTGATACAGCCACTGTGACTGTTGTGAAATGATATTTCATTGTGGTTTTGATTTGCTTTGCCTTTCTATTATAAGTTTTATCATTTTTCTCGATAAAGTTATACATCTTTTATTATATTTACTTCTACATTACTTCTAATTTTAGTTGTTACTGTATGTGCTGTCTTTGTGGAACTTAAATTTTCTGTATAGATAAGTGTTTTTCTGAAACATTTGAGAGTAAACTCTAGACATGCCTAAATACCTCAGTGGGTATTTCCTAAAAACAAGAACATTCTCTTACTTAACCTCAGAATCATTATCAAAATCCGGCTATTAATGTTGGTGTAATACCATTATCTATTTTAGAGTTTCTCTCAAATTTCACCAAATGTCCGTAGAGAAGAAGAGGAGAGAAACCTTTTTTAACCAGCTCATGCACACATCGCACTTGGTTGCCATTCTCTTGGGTCTCCTTCGGCCTCTAATGATTCTTGAGTCTTTACAGGTCGTGACATTGCCCTTATCTGAAGAGTAGAGGTGAGCCGTTTTGTGGAATGTCCCTCAGTCTGAGTTTGTCTGATGTTCCTCCACAGCGGGAGACCACCTTTTCGGCAGAATGCCACGTTTTGCGCTCCTCCGCGTGTCCTGTCTGCGGCACGTACCACCTGTGTAGCCACTGCTGGTACTGCTGAGTCTGGTCGCTCGAGTGAGGCAGTGTCTGCTGAATTTTCCCATCAGAAACTTACTGTTCTTCTCCCTTATAACTAATATGTTATCTTGATTCAATTTGTAAAATATGGTTCTAGGACCATTCTGGCCTTTGTTATTATCCTTAGGTCAGTTTTTGGTAAGACCTGTGATAGGGCAGTGTCTTTACAATGAGTTCGAATGAGGAAACGGAAGCAGAAAGGAATCCATTTAAGGTTCTCGCTGGATCTTGACTTAGGAGCTACACTATTGTTTTTACTCACAAATTTGTGGTTTTTTCACCAGTAGATGGAAATCCTAACAACACTTGTAACTTTGGGTTTCAAGGCTGATTAAATAATAGAACTGAATTTTATGGCAATTTTCACGAAAATGGGATTGCACCTGTGTGACCTGGTAATATTCTTCCGTACTGTACTGTGAAATACTTCTGTGCTGTAAATGACTGTAGCTCTTTAAATATATAAATGAAATAATGTTGAACATGGTTTGTAAAAAGTTTATAAAAAGTTTATAGACCTGTAAAATATAGATAAATATATAGGTTTTTGGAAATATCTGCAAGACGGTAGTTGGAAACTAGGTAATTAACATGCAGTAGAATCTTATCTTTGAATTACCTGGAATCAACAGTAATTTGAATAACCCGGGGTCCCTAACTGACTAGAGTTGATAACAGACCACATTATGCTGACTTTTCCTAGCATGAACAAGGCTCAGTCGATATGTTTGAGCACCTCGTTAAGTCTAATAATCTCGAAACTGTCATGAAGCGCTATGATCTCATCCCTGAAGAAGATATTTGCTTTATCAAGGAGCAAATTATAGGACCACCTGCATCACCATTGAAAGCTTCAGCTGTAAGTTTGTGTACAACTTCATTTGAAGTGACTCATGCTTTTCATCCAGTCTTTTCTCGACTCCTTCAGAGATATCTGAAGAGAAGCACTTGGCTGTTTTAGAAGAACTGGGTTTAGAAGGACTTGGGAAAGAATATAAATGCATTTATAAATTCAAATACGCAATGTAAATATTTTAGAATGAATACATGGGCAGTATTTTATATAGAAGCCTAAAGTAATTTTGTTTGGAAATTGTAACAGTATATATCTTGATTATCCATGAAAACTAACATTTAAAATATTTACCATATTTTTTGGACCTTAAGATGCACCTAGGTATTAGAGGAAAACAGGAAAAAAATTTTGAAGCAAAAAATGTGGTAAAATATTTAATAACATAAATAACATAATATTTCACCAATGTAAATGTAAACAGAACTCAACAGCAACATTAACAACCATTATTCCTCCCAAGTGGGGGGTGTGTCTTATAGTCCAAAAAATACAGTAGATATATGAAGATCCAGAAAAAAAAAGGTGAATTAGTTGAGAGGAATTGAAAGTTGAATTAGTATCTCTTCTGTTTCTAAGTTTTGTCCATATATATACATATGTGTGTGTGTGTGTGTGTATAGAAATCTGCTTGTAAGAAAGAGGTGGATTTTATAGCAAATATCCTATTTGAAAAAAAAAGATATGGAGCTCCAAAAAGTCTTTGAACGGTGCCTATCATTTAGGGCAGATGTGTAGCTACTTTGAAAGATAATATTATTTCCATGTATGAACTCAAGCAGTAGCATGTAAGGAGCCTTCTTACTAGTTCATAATAGGCTCTTATATTTTTAAAAACTTTGAAACCAAGAAAACAGAGCTTGTTGGTTATGGGAAGTGTGGTCGAGTTAGGATCCTTCCAATGACACTAAGTACTAAAAAGGTTTAGTATTGATAGGATATCATGTACCTTAGCATTTCTTTTCCCTTTTCTATTAATTTAGGAATTAAGTGAAAAGAACCTTCTAAATTATTTCCCATTCCCATTCAAGTACGTGTTTATAGTTTTTGTATTAGTACAGTTGCTTTGTTTGTAAGCAGATTTGATTCTGATCCTAAAACTTTCCGTGGGTCTCCTTGTCCTCTAGTGGCGGTACAAAGGACGCCCCAAGGAGAAGGCCTTCCTTTACGAGGTCGTGGCCAACAAGAGGAACGGCATCGATGTGGACAAATGGGACTATCTTGCCAGGTACGCACTGAACACTTCAGAAAAGTTGGTTAAAGTCTTGGTGTACTTTATACAATTGTTATTTGAGCCAACAAATAAATATAATAAAAATAAATGCTTGTATAGTGTAGTATTAATGTTTAGGTATAGTTAGTTTACCTTGCTGAAAAATTTTATCTGTCTGCTTTGGAATCTTTCTAGGGACTGCCATCATCTTGGAATTCAAAATAATTTTGACTATAGGCGCTGTCTTAAGTTTATCCGTGTCTGTGAGGTAGAAGATATGATGTGCATTTGTATCAGAGATAAGGTGAGCTGTGTCAGAGGTTCCTCTACACGACGCAACAGCGTAGCTGGAATGGTTGTTTCTAGTTTGAAATCTAGAAATAATCATTCAGTAATTTGGAAAAAATCATTATCTGGTAAATTGTCAATCTCTTCGTGCTGGGCATTTGTACGTACCCTAAGGCTCTTTCCACTTGCACTGTATTGTTGAATAATAATAAAGTTACAAGAGACATTTATTAACTGTGGTGCTGGGCACTGTTCTTCAGTACTTTATATAAATTAACTCAATCCTCACAGCCCTGTGAGATAGATACTGTTATTATCCCATTTAACAATGAGCAAATTGAAGAACAGAAAAGACATACAATTAATAAATGGCAGAACTAGAATTTTAAACAAGAAAATTTGGCTCAAGTGTCATCCTTAATCACTATGTTAGTATTTCATATAGTTAAAATAATAAAATCACTGGGTCCTTGTTAGATTAGAGTCATGTAATTAAAGAGTAGTATGATATTATATTGTAAAAAGTCTTTCTTTTGAGCCCTGGCTGGGTGGGGCATCGTCCTGTACACCAAAATGTTGTAGATTCGAATCCTGGTTAGGGCACATACCTAGGTTGCAGGTTTGACCCCTGGTCAGGGCAGATATGGGAGACAACCAATCAATCTCTCCCTCCCTCCGTCCCTCCCTCCCTCTCCCCCGTCTTACTTTTTCATCCTCCCTCCCTTCCTCTCTCTCTTAAAAAAAATAAATAAATAAACATATCCTTGGGTGAGGATTTTAAAAAACGTCTTTCTTTTGAGAATGGAGAATATAAGAATAATAATACCTAATTTCTAGAGTCACTGGGAAAATTTAAAAATATACTTATGTAAGATGCCTAAAACAGAACCTGCCACAGAGTTACAACATACAATACATTTTGGATTACAAAGAATGAAAGTTGCAAACCAGTGGATAATTTTACAAATCTGCCTTGCCATTTTTTTAGTGGGCTCAGGGGTTTTAATGAAGTAGCCTTTGTGTCTGCCACCATCCCTTTTTCTTGTTTTATATACTTGTCTACTAACAGGCGTAACATAATCTGATCCTACATAAATTAGTCCTAAATAAATTAATATTTATTTCACGTTTTCTTGCAGGAGATTGAGAATATGTATGACATGTTCCATATACGCCACTTTCTACACCGCAGAGCTTATCAGCACAAAGTTAGCAACATCATTGACAGAATGTAAGAAATTTGATTGTTATTTCCCTATACAAATTTCTGTGATGCTGTGCTCTCGAGTGTCATACATGGATCAAGTTGAGGTTTCTAGATTCATTCAAGTGAATTTTAAGTGAGTAAATCTTGAACTATTCCCTTGAATGAAACAAAACTAGCATAAAGTAAACTTAATTTAATTGGAGGAAGAGTTGGAGAGTGGATTAAAGGGAGGGGTAAGATGAAGGGCAGAAAAGCTGGCTCAGGCTAGACAGGAAGAGCTAATGCTGGAACGCTTAGGCCGTGCGCACAGGCTGTCGCTTTTGTATCTGGTAGCAGTCGCCGCCGTGAGCGAAGGGACATGGATAACTGACATTCCGAAATTAATGACAAACAATTTTAAGAATTAAGCCCTGGCCAGTGTAGCTCAGTGGATTGAGCGTGGGCTGAGAACCAAAGCATCGCAGGTTCGATTCCCAGTCAGGGCACATGCCTGGGTTGCAGGCCACGGCCCCCAGCAACCGCACATTGATGTTTCTCTCTCTCTCTCTCTCTCTCTCTCTCTCTCTCTTTCTCCCTCCCTTCCCTCTCTAAAAATAAATAAATAAATAAATAAATCTTTTTTAAAAATGGGTGATTAAAAAATACTTAAAAAAAAAACAATGTTAAGAATTAAGATTAATCTCCAGCTGTACCCTGTCAATTACTTATCAAAATTAATAGCAAATAGTAAAACCAACAAGAATTTCGCTTCTCCCTGTTCCATTGCAGGAAAGTACAGCCTAGGCTCTAGGGGCTGAAACGCTCCGTGAGGGTCACCGAAAGTCAGGTGTGCATCCAGTGTACGCCCTGTCTCTAAAATGCCCTCAACTGATTCAGTGCGAGCCTTGCCTGTTCATGTCTGTGTTGAAGAAATCGATCTTCTTCTTTTTGTCGCGAGCGGACTAGTTAGAATACATTCTCCTACTTGTATGGTTGTTACTTGGGTATAGGTTTTTGTTGTTGTTTTTGTTAGTTTGCTTTTAATTTGGACAGTTCGATCAAGGTGCAAAGCCTGATACTGCTTCTTCCTGACTTGGTAAAATAAAAATCTGCTTCATTCCTGCACCTGTATAATGGAGGCCGTCTGTGTTACTGTTGGAAAGATTAAATGAGACAGTGGTGCTAAAGCCTGGTCATAGTGTCCCGGACACAGTGCACGTGGCAGCCCACAAATCACCACGCACGTGTTTCGTACGATCGAGGAGCAGGTGTCTGTAGAATAAGACCGTGTCTCGAGATTTTATTTCCTTAAACTGGGGAGATTTCCTCAACTTTAAGCAAGGCTAAAGTACCCATTTAAATTTTCTCATAAGCATAAATTTTTATTGAATGATCTTTAGGATTACAGATGCTCTCCTGGAAGCGGACCCCTACATAGAGATTACAGGTGCTGGAGGGAAAAAGTACCGCATCTCCACAGCCATCGACGACATGGAAGCCTTCACCAAGCTAACAGGTAAGACCTAGAAGGGAAGAGAGCTGGTCCTTCTCAGATGAAGCGTAAGCTGTCCCTCAACTGCAGATGGGTTACTTTTCAAACGTACCAATGAATTTAGCCTCTCAAGTAATTTCATACTTTTGGATTTTAGTTTTGTCTCTGCTTTGTACTAACAAGATAACCTTGGTAAAGTTATTTCACTTCCTGAGCTATACTTCCTCATCTATGAAATTGGAGTAGTGATACCTAAATACATTCTGTTGCGATGCCTGAGTGAGGCCTAGCACCCAGTATAATACGTGGTCCTAAGTACTCAGTGTTTATGATCATTTCACTTACAGTGTAGGTGGACTAATATCGGACTGATCCTCCAAAACTGATCCATCCCTTTAAGGTGTTTTGTTGTTGTTGTTGCAACAACAACAAAGGAAGCCCGGAACATTTCTGCACACTTCAGCAGAAACAAAATCTGCCGCCGGGGGAGGAGGGAGGAAGGCGAAGGTGTCACAGCTGGTCCTTTGATGTGGGAATGTGTTGACTGAGAGATACAGATTAGTAGGGCAAAAGGTGCAGACCAAAAGGCATATACCAGCCAGAGCTCTGCCTTGCAAATCATGGAACTGTCTGTTTAAGAATAAAATGAGACAGCAGTCACAGAGCTCATGGAATCGGCAGGATGGCTGGAGGTTCTGAAAATGAGCAAAAGCAACAGAAGCTGAGCGGCCTCAGACACGCAGCCAGCATTACTCCATGTCAGCTTCCTGCCTGGGTGCTGCTACCGCTCCGGCCCTGCTGGGTTCAGTCTGCAGCTCACTGCCGCCAGTGAGACCTAAACCAGTTTCTCTCACACTGTCTTTGAAGAACCCACATCCTTCATCTCCAACCCCTCACAGATCGATACTTTTGTAAAATGCAATAAAAACGAATTACGAAGGAAATGAAATGGTGAGGTTGGGGAGGGGGCATAACATACAAAAATAAGCCCCAGTTTTTAATGTTGAATGGACAGATTTGCCATGCATTTCTTTGGACATCAAAAGAAACAATACAGAAAAATCTTAATTCTTAAGACTATATGTTGTTCTTTAAAAATATACATGAAGGCAATTTATACAGAGTCCCTCTTACACTTGTAACTTTTTAAAAAAGATTTGTTTGTTTGTTTTAGAGAGAGGAAGGGGAAGAGAAAGAGAGAAGAACATTGATTTTTTTAATTCTACTTATTTATGCATTCATTGGTTGATTCTAGTATGTGCCCTGGCCAGGAATTGAACCCACAACCCAATAATGGTGACAAAGCTCATAGCTGACTCCTGATGTGATACATTGAGCCCAGCACATTCCTAATACAGTGTCCTTGACAACAGTGTTTACCCTGAATCTAATTGTGAAGAAACAACTGGACAAGTTCAAAGTATGGGGCACTTTACAGAAGGATTGCCTGAACTTTTCCAAAATGTCCACATCATGAAAAATGAGAAGCCAGGGGAATTACTCTAGTTCTAGATTAAAAGAGACTGAAAAAACGTAGCCACTGATGTCATCCGTGGCACTGACTGGCTTCTCTTCCCAGCAACAAAAATCCGTAAGCTGCATTATTGGAACAGTTGAGCAAATGTGGATATATTCTATAATTTTGACATTTGCATATCAGTGTTAAGTTTTTTGGCAGGATTATAGTTATGTAGGAGAATGTTCTTGATCTTGAGAGACACGTGCTGATGTATTTCGGAGTGCGGGGTCCTGATGTCTGTACTTTTCAGATGTTTCCTTTAAAAACGTGTGCACACACAGAGACAGTGTGCATGTATGGGAAAAAGGTTAACAGCTGATGAATTTAGGGGGAGTGTATTTTATTTTGAAGTTTTTTTGAAATAAAAAGTTGGAGGAAAAACAAACTACCTCCTACTGTCATCATGGAATAGAACTTAAAGTGGAGTGACGTGAATTTTTTTTTTAAACAATTGTCAACACATAAGAATTTTGCTTCATCCCTCACTCCCATGATATGCTGAGCCATTTTGAAGCAGTTATCAGACATAATTTTGTAATTCCTTAAGCATCATTCTTTTTAAACAACAGAACAACCATAAATTAATATGCTCCTGCATACCCACAACCTAGCCTCAAATCACCAACTCTGGTTCAGTCTTGTTTCGTATCGACCCTTTCCCACTCATTAGATTACCTTGAAGTAAATCCAAGATGTTGACTAGAACATTTTTACAAAGGACTTATCAATCTTAAAAAAAAAAAAAAATTTCACAGTGTTATCATCATAGTGTGTCTACACTGGTAAACTGCTTGAAATCACTTCAGAGGTACAGCAAGGTATGAGTCTATAAAACTTGCATAGTTTTTCAATTTTAATATAACTGAAATTTCCTCAAATTGGCAGATAACATTTTTCTGGAGATTTTATACTCTACTGATCCCCAATTGAATGCAGCACGGGAGATTTTAAAGAAAATTGAATGCCGTCAGCTATACAAGTACGTGGGTCAGGTTCTGCTAAGTGACAAGAACAAGAGACTTGAAAAGGTAAGTTGAGTTGTTAAGCATCTTCCCGGGAGGGAAAGATCCTCTGTCCTCCACGAAGAATACCATTAACCTGCCACGATTCCATGGTTCTGCTCTAAGCTCTTTACATGTATTCTCGTCTCGTCTCATTGACATGAATACAGAGTTCTTAAGTCCGTCTTGTACATGGAAAGAACTGAGGCTTGGGCAGGGGTTAAATTACATGCCTATGGAAGCCCAGGTAGCGAGCCAGGATTCAAAGCCACGTCCCACTTACTCTCAAATTAAGATGTTTGCGTGAGCTTCATTGAAACCTTAAGGACCTGCTGCTACTTAACTGTTTTCACAGTCTATAAGGTTCCCCCAGAGGGCAGATGCTTGTATTTTTTAGTTTGTACACCTGTTTTCCTCTCCTGCTTGTTGAAGACTACTCTCTGCCCGCAAGCGAGTAACATGAGCCATGCCGATAACCACGCCCTGCTTTTAATGCCTCCTTGGGTCACACTTTATTTCCTCTTGTTTACGAATAGGCTGGTGCCACATTTTTTAAAATGTGGAAGTTCTGTTATGAAAATCGCTCTATTGTGATTCGATGAAAGGATGGTATCTACACATTTCTCCTGTTTCCTGCATGACCCAAATTAGTGGATAATTAATTAGACACGAAGGGTCTTTGCATAGCACTGTTCTGTGACACACTGTTTTCCATTAGCTTAGTTAGAGATGGGAAATCGTGACCGACAGAAGGAGGGTGTAGAACTGTGCTGTCCAGTCACTAGTCACTGGTCACCTGGGGCTAAAGTGCCATTTTCAGAGAGAGAACCTCTTCCTGGCACAAAGACTTACTAGTGACGAACTGGAGTTCTGACATGAGGAGTCTTGTCTTTTCTAGACAGACTATAAAAATCTTCCAAAAGAGATTGCCGAGGCCAAACCCAACAAAGTGAAGCAAAAAGGGGAACTGAAGGCCGAAGATATCATCGTGGATGTAAGTAGTTCACCTGATAATATACTCAGTAAAGAAATTTTTGAAGAATAAATCCCCCCATTATGCATTATAGAAAATTTGGAAAATATAGAAAGAAGAAAGAAAAGAATCAAAATTCTACTCCTTCGAAACCTTGGAACTCTGCTATATATATTTTTTATAAGGCTTTCATTTGTTATTTTCTTGTTGACGCATCTTTGAGTGAAGGGCCCTCTCCACAGCCATCTCTTGCCGAGGGGTCTTGTGAGTGAGCTGCCCTGGACCCACTCTCTGTTCACTTGGCTGCAGATTAAAGCGCCTCAGATTGATTTGCAGATCAGGCTGCTGTTTCTTCTTTCACTAGATCAGGTTGCGCCCCAGAATAAAGGGGTCTCACATCCTTACTTCCTGAGACTCTAAAAGACTTCACTCTCCAGAATGTTTCCCTGGCTCTCACGAGTCTGCCTTTGCCCTCAGTGCATTACTGGGGGCTCTATCACCCTCAACTCAGTGCAGTCCTGCTGGTCACTCCCCGACCTCCCTTTTGGTTTTTCTCTCAAAGGACAATTGCCTAGCAGGGGTGTCCAGCCTTTTGGCGTCTCTGGGCCACACTGGAAGAAGAAGAGTTGTTCTGGGCTGCACGTTAAATACACAAACACTAACAAAAACTGATGAGCAAAAAATAGGTTTTAAGTAAATTTATGATTTTGTGTTGGACCGCGTTCACAGCCATCCCAGGCTTCATGCAGCCCTAGGGCCATGGGTTGGACACCCCTGGTAATAGACACAGGGTCACAGGTTCCTGAAGGGTCCTTGCACAGGAGAACATGACATACACATGTCCAGTAGACATTAAAAGAATAACCTGCTTTTTAACCTAAAGGCAAATTGATATAGTGATAAAAGATTTTCTGACTATCAGACTTGTAAGAACAAAACATTGTATAAGACTTTGTGATAATAAAGGCATGTGAAAATGGGAATGTAACATGATATTAGAAACCAAGCTAGTGTCACTTTTAAGTAACTCAGCAATTTTATTCCAGGGATTTTTCATATGGAGATAATCAATCTTGCAAAAAAGTACAAATATATTCATTGTGGCATTATTATAGTGTGAAATTAGGAAAAATGTATATGTCTCTCAATATGAAATAGAGTAGAATAATGCAAATATTAAAAGTTGTTTTTCATAAAATAAAAATGGGAAAGTTTTTAACAAGGAAAGGTATTTGTAATAAGTGAAAAGAAGCAGTACATACAGGATGATTTTACTTCTATATGTGTAACATATACACATGGGGTCGCAGGGAGCGCTGCGTAGTTGCCCCCTCCCAGGTAAAGGGGTGCAGCACACTCACTACAGTGTCAGTAGGCCACGCAGAGTGGGAGGGCTGGCCGTATGCTGCGGACTCCTGCTGTCACTCCTGTGCTGCAGCTGAATCCCTGACGTCCACCTTTCTCTCACACGCTGCTGGCAGTAGAGCCACCAGACCTCACATTCTGGTTTTCTTCAGTCACCACTCCCAGGATAAGCTCCTCTTATCATTGGTTCTTTCCTGGGCCATCATTGCCACATTACTATGTTTCTGCCCCTTATTTCATTTCCAGTCTCCCTCTCTCCCAAAACTGTCCGTGGAACCCTTTGGCATTTTCACTCCATAGTCAACAAACTCCACTGTCACGTCAGCCTCCTGACTGAGTAGCTCTGTCTTGGTTGCAACCTGGTCGTCCTCTGAGAACGTGGTTTCCCTGCAGCTCATTCAGGAAAAGCACATATCTTGGGGTTAGAGCACCTTCCCGTTCATCAGACCTCGTGTTCCCAAGCACCTCCCACACCAAGACCCTGTGCAAGGTCCCTGCTCTTCTGAGACTGACACCCTCAAACCACCTGCTGCCCTCTTGTGGAAGAGTCTTGCTGTCCGCTGCAGTTCCTGCCATTATCCTTCACAGTCCACATGGCCAGCCAACTCTGATCTCTCCATGCTCATCCTCAGGGGCCTCAGCCAGCGCTCAGCATGTTACACTCCGAACCTTATCAGCACTCAGAAATACCGGCCCTCTGAAAGCCACTTCTGTCGGCAAACCTGCTCTGTCCACAAACCCCTTTCTCATGTGCTTGTTCTTAGCTCAGGAGGGCCTCCCGTTGACTGTCTCCTCCCTTCCAGCTCGCCCACAGCCTTCTGTCTTCATTTCTCTCCCCGTCTGACTTAGATTCTGTGTTCCGTTAATCCAGTCATTTTCTGCTGTTGACCTCAACTCCCGTGTCTGTCTTTGCATCTGTCTGGCAGAAGGCTGATTGGCAGTTCATGGTCACCAGCCTGAGCTGGGCCCTCTGAATTTTCCTAGCAGGCTTAGTGCAGTTCTCCAGGCTCCGTAATGACTTTCACACCGCTCCACTCCTCTCAGACCTCCAACACTGCTCCCCAGCCCCAGCCGTGTTCACCCGCAGTGACTACCCCACCGCAGCTCCCATTTCAGAGATAAAATGTAGGCCGTGAGGTGGGAACTCCCTCGCCCCACACCGTCAAATCAGCCAGCCTGACTCCCTCTGCCGCTGTGTTCAGCCTTCCCTCTGGCGCGGTGGGGCCGTCTCCCTTCCAATGGAGAGTCATCCTGCCTGTGATGTAGACCGAGGCTCTCCAACAGAACGTTCCGGTGATGGGAACGTTCCGTACGTCTCTGCATTGTCCCTTTTGGTAGGCGGTAGCCACACATGGCTATTGAGCATTCGAAATGTCGTTACTGCAACTGAAGAAGTAAATTTTGTGTTGTATTTGATGTTAATGATTTCTTTTTCTGCTTTTACTTGTATTCGTATTTATTTTGTGCCGAATTTACTCTCGGGCCATAAGCTTTTGTTTCTTCGGTTTCTTCTGGGATATCATTTTCCTCTGTGCAGCCTCCTCTTCTGGTTTGGGAACGGTCTGCTCTTTTCAGTAGGATCATCTCCACGTGGCAGGGGAGGCACGTGCGGGCAAATCCGCCCGCGAGCTCTGTGAGTTCTGTGCCGCGTCTCGGGAGCTTTGTTCCCCTGGACGTGCTCAGTGACCAGAGAACCTGCCTCTAAACCCTTAAGTTCAGCCGTACTATCCGCGTTTCTAAGCGTGTGCAGCAAAAACTCAGCGCTCTTTTTGGGCCACCGACCCTGTGTCCGGCCCCAGTGTTTGGCTTGGGCACCCGCACTAACTCCACCCTTGTAACGATGGATCGGCAAACATTGGTTCTGGAAAGTGACATCTGTCAGGCACTTGGCGGCTTTTCGAATATGCACACCCTTGATGGCCTGGGAAGTTTCACGAGTGCTCTAGAAGTGAGCACGAGGGTTTGAACCTCTTGATGCACGTGATTTTGTGGGGTTTTCTGGGTCAAGTGAATAGCAAACCATCTTCAGAGGTCACCTCTGGTTGCGTTGGGGAAGTGGAAGCCGAAGTTAATGATTTGAAATTTAAAAAGCCGTATGTGGCTAGGGGCTCCCGCGAATGGCTCTGCTGCCGTAGAGCCACTCGTCCCTGTGGGGCCTTGTGGAGTTGGCTCTCCCCTCTCTGACTTCCCGTCAGCAGTTAAACAGCCTGTCCTCGGATTCAGCAGGTAACAAACACCACCCTCTAGCTGTCTCCCCTCCCTTAACCTTTCCTGGGTACCGTATTTCTCTCTCATGTCTTCTTTGTTATTTTTTTTCTTCAGTTTTTTTAAAAAATAGTCTCAATGTGGTTTCATCTGTGTATTCTTCTTAGTTATAGAACTCCTGCTCAGCTGGACTTTAGGTGGTTCTCAGTAGTGGTTGCTCTGGGGTTTAGTCGTAATTTCCAAGTGGTCGTGGGAGGGGGCGAGCACGCTGTTTCCCTGCTCCGCCATCTTAACTGGAAGCCTCTCCTGTCTCCTTAACAGCCAAACTTCTAAAACGTAGTCTTTTTCCATTTCTTACTTACTTGCGAACCTTTTTTTCCGTTGCCATCACTACACAAGAATTGTTCTTACCAGGATCACCAATGACTCCAGTGTCACTAAACCCAGCAGACAGTTTCAGCCTGCTCTGCCCTGGAGCCGTTTCTTCTGCCTGGAATTCTCTTCTTTCCTTCCTAGGCCTGGTTAATTCCCGCTTATTTAGTGACTTACTAGTCCTTCCCCAGGAGCCCCAGACCCCTAGGTTCCCAGTTACAAACGTTCATGGCACCATTTGCTTTATCTTGGTAGCTCTTATAACAAATGTGGTTAAATGATTACTTGGATAATTGTTTGTTGAACCTCAGTCTAGGTCCCGTGGTCTGTGGTGGGGCTGGGATCAGATCGAGTTTCCTTACTGTATCTCCAGCGCCTACCACGGTGTCTGTTACGTGGTAGGTATTGACTATATCCTGCTGCTGCTGAGAGTGCAAATCCCGCCCACCCACGTTTCAGGAGCAGGTCCCTGTGGGCCAGGGGCCGTGTTTGTCCCCTATAAGCCCATTTACCGGTGCTCTTCTGAACCTTCGGAGAGCTGCGCTCTATTTCTCGTGATGTTCCTGCAACCCAGTATTCTATTCTCATTGTTACTGAATATGTAAGTGATCATTTACTTCTTGTTTTTATTGAGGTTGTCGACATGGACTATGGGATGAAAGACAAGAACCCTATGGATAATACTCACTTCTTTTCTAAGTCTGACTGCACCCATGCCGAAAAGATTGATAAAAATGAGGTAACGACTAAGGTTTAAAAAAAAAAACCAAAAACCATTGTAGTGGCATTTGGCAGATCTTTATAGTGCATTTGCATTTTACATGCAGGCGAGGTCCTAAAGTCAATTCATATGGTAAAAAAAAAATAGAATAAGCTTATTTTTAAAATTAAAGTTCACCTGACTTTACGTAAAGCAGACCACCTTAACAGCCAGCTTTCCCCGTTTGTGGAATCTAAATAAAAGCACTGTCTGGTTTGAAGGCCGGCTCTAAGTCTCTGAGGAAGGGAGTGTTGCTGCATGGTTGAAGTCTTGTCGGTCCAGCGTGTCTGTTTGCCTGTCTTTTGCACGAGAGTCTGTAGTTTATGTACAATTCTATAATATAAACCTTTAGTCTTTTATTAACTGAACATACAATTATAGGGCATTTTGCAAGGTGGAAACTAGCATGAATTCTTTTCTTTGGATTATAATCAGGATAAAATAACAAAGCAACGTGGTGCTTTTACTGTAAATCCAGGGCGGAGCTGAGGAACAACTGATCTCTCTTTCACGCGTGAGCTCCAGGTGACGATGAAATCTTTTCTCCTTTGCAAAGGTCTCGAGCCTTCTGCCAGACATCTTCGCAGAGCAGCACGTCCGACTGTACTGTAAGAAGACGGATCAAGAGAGCCTGCATGCTGCACTACAGCATTTTACAAAATGGTGCCAAGATAGAAATTTCCCCAAGCCAAAGGTGGGTGCGGCTTATTATTCACTTACTTTGCAGAAGTTTTACTGTTTAAGTAAAGACCAGAAGAGATCCTTATCTCCCTCTGAAAAGTTCTCAACTTAAATTATAGTCATTTGGCCCCGGCCAGTGTGAGTCAGTAGATTGAGCGCCAGCCTGCAAACCCAAGGGTCGTGGGTTCGACTCCCAGTCAGGGCACATGCCTGGGTTGTGGGGCAGGTCCTCAGTACGGAGTGCACGAGAGGCAACCACACATTGATGTTTCCCTTCCTTCCCCTCTCTCTAAAAATAGATAAAATCTTTTTTAAAATTATAGTCATTTGGTTATGGTCTTGAAAAATTTTTTTCCACTTATTAAGCTTTTCTTTTAAAATGTCTGAATCTATGTGAAGCAAGGTTTTCTTCCTCCACCAGTTGTGAGTGGATACTGTTGGTCACTGTTGTCTTTTTTTTTTTTTTTTTAAGATTTTATTTATTTATTTTTAGAGAGGGAAGGAGGGAATGAGAGAGAGAGAGAAACATCAATGTGCGGTTGCTGGGGGCCATGGCCTGCAACCCAGGCATGTGCCCTGACTGGGAATCGAACCTGCGATGCTTTGGTTTGCAGCCCGCGCTCAATCCACTGAGCTATGCCAGCCAGGGCCACTGTTGTCTTAATAATACAAGTTTAAAATGCTAAGCATGTGAATGGTGCTGTATAATGTTCTCACCAGTTGTTTCATGCAGTCCTCTCAGCAGCCAGGAGGGAGTCCGAGTGTTCTCATCTTTCAGGGAGTCTTACACAGACTGAAGCGTTCATTGGCTGAAGTCCACACTCAACTGATAACAAGTTTCCTACCTTTTTATTTGAAACTCAGTGTACTGGAACTTGTACACAATTGACATTCTCTAGAAGGAGAGAGTGGAGAGGACGTGGAGCCAAGCCATGGTTGCCAATCTGTAGAGAACGTTGTTCAAATTATCCTTCATTGCTGTGCACATAGTAGGTGCCTGCCACAGAGAACGTGACCAGATGCATGTAATTAGCAGGCAGGTGGGAAACAGCATTTCACTTCCTAGGCTAGGACTCCCTCTCACAACCTCATGGCTGCCTTTTCCCTCCACATGTGGGACCCTAAAGGAAACAAAACCGAAAGGTCAGACATGAAAGAGTAGCTCAGTACATGAGTTCTTTATCCAGTGCCAGGTGGAGTGGTCCAGGTGAGTCAGTCAGCACCCAGAGCTGGGAGAACAGGCAGAAAAGCCTCCTGCAGGAGCGGCATCGTACACGATCCAGACGGCCAGGTGTGTTCGGTTGAGGAGCGGAGAAAGGCGGACACGCCTGACGGTGGGAGCAGCACAAGGGCGTGGCAGTGGAGCAGGCTGAGTGTGTCTGGGAGGACCGGGAAGAGACCTGCCGACCGACCGGAGTAGAAAATTCCTACTTCTGAGTGGGGAGAAGTTCAGTGGGAAGAGTGAACTAGATTGTGGAGAACCTCGGGTGGTCAGCTAACAAAGAAGGTTTGTTTTCTTATGTACAGTCAGGAGGGAATCATCAAGAGTGTCCAAGGCTCACTGTGTGGCTGTCGTTGTTACTTACTTCTGTGTGGGTCTTGTGTAGCTAGAGCGAGACCCATGGGAATAAGGAAGGACCGTCTTCAGTACCGTAGCACCTAAGGAAACTAAATCACTGACTAAGGAGGAAAACTCTAGTGGCAGATGGACTGGAACTGGGAGAAACTGAAAGCGGAAAGGCGAGAGACTGGAAGTTCGGCCCCTGTGGCAGTAACTGCCTTAAATGGAGAGACAGTCACTCACTGAATGAGCCCCTCTGCCTGGCCCTGGGTGAGGTAGCGGGTGGAACAGCACCTAAGGCAGACGTAGTTCCCACAGATCTCACTCCAGCTCAGGGGGGGACAGACACACAAGGAAATCACGAGTACAGTGACATGGTAAGGGCTTTGGGGTGCGGGCAGCATGGTCAGAGTCTTTGAGGACATAAGGGAGGAACTTTTAAACCAGGCTTGGTTGGTTGGTTGGAAAAAGCTTAGTTAGAGAAGGATTTAGAAGCTGAGACCCAAAGGGTGGGTGAGAAGTGGGGGAGGGGAGGCCTGAAGATGAGGGAGAGCATGGTGCATTTAGGGGAGGGGTCTTGGGCAGTGTGCGAAGCCCTGAATCCCTGAGCCATTGAAGTGTCTTCAGCAGGAGATGACATGTTCAGGTCTCTGCATTTATAAGCTTCCCTAGAGTTAGCATCAGAACGGTAGCAATAAGGGCATTTGGTAGATGCAGAGATGGATTTGAAAGCAAATAGTGCTGGCTTTGAGACAGGCAGATCTTCCAACTGTGAGTATCATGGCGTCGAGTGGCTGCTTTCTCTAACTGTACCAAGTCAGATCCAGTGTGATGCAGGTGAAGAAATTTTAATATAGGGGCCAATATACAAAATTTTCCGCAGAACTAAACAGATAAATGGAAAGGTTGAGACAACAGCAGGAACCTGCAACTACCTCTAAGGTAGGAGGTGGGAGCCCTGGTGCTGGGCTCACCTGCAGAAGCTAGGGCCACAGAAGAGTCAGCCGCTGCTGCCTGAGCCAGAGGGTTAGGGGCGGGAGGCAGTGCCCAGGCTTCTCTGCCCTCCTCTTCTCAGTCTCCCCTAGTGCCTCCCTCTAGGCCAACCTACTGGAAGCCAGCAGGCCGGGGGCTGGCAAACGGAGGTTACGAGCGGAGGAAGGGCGATGGGTGGATCTGAGCGCACTGGCCAGTGAGCGCAGTGCTGCTCCCAGACCCCCCATTCCTGGTGCAATAAAGGCTCTCAAGGGTCCTGTGCCCTCATGTAACCTAAAAGAACCGTCCACAGATTCGAGAGCCAGGGGTTCGGGAGAGAGCCGGTTGTTAAAGCGCCTGGCTTCTTGCACTGTCCGCCACAGTGTCGCTTCACTTTGAGGCCATTCTCATTTTGGGTGGTCTCTGCTGGTGAGCCAAGATATAGCTTTGCAGAGAAAAGTCCAAGTTCTGTAGGGACATACTGTCCTTCCCCTTTTTCTGCCAGCTTGTAGACCAGGACCACGCGTTGTGGAGGGGACCAGGCAAGGCAGAGGCAGGGGTACAGTGAAGCCCCTCGTTCTGGAAAAACGGGACAGAGTTTTCGTTCTGTGAAGGTGTGTGGAGGGAGAGGGCCTTGGGCCCGGGCGGTGTGCTGCTTCTGGCCGTCTCTGAAAAGCACAGGCCTGGCGGCTTTTGCTCCTTACCTGCTTGGGGCTGCGGTGTTTCCCATCTGACCCAAGCCCAGGACACGTATATGATCTGGGGTTTCCCCGGAGGGAGCAGGACTAGAGGCAGTCCAGCTGTGAGATGATTTGTGTGTCCGACACTTGCCCTGAAATTATGAAAACTGGCTTTTCTGTTGCTAGTTTTTCTTCTTTTCTCCTTGACAGGAAGGCGATTTTATGACACCTCTCAAAGTGGGGAGTTCCCCATCTACACCTCCTGAAGGAGACAGAGCCCAGGTCGTCCGCAGTAATTTGTTTGCATAAACCCCTCACTCCAGCACAATTAATTCACTGAGGGAATGTGATCACAGGTTTATACAAATTTAGTGACAATAAGTGCTTTTTATTTTGTATTTTGAATGTACACCTGTGCTGAGTCAAGCCATTTTTATTCAAGGAAACAAAAGGCATTAGGCACACCTTTACTACACGTGCTACATGCCAGAAGAAGCGTTACCTCGCCTGCTTTTAGTATTAATTAAAGGCTTTCTCTTTTACTGCTCTATATTTTCTTAGCATAACAATTCTTTTATATACTCTGAACTTTTGTGATGTGACTACGACTGTTTTTTAAAAAACAAAATTGGAAACAATACAAGGGCACACATTGGAACTGGAAGTTGGGATCGCCGTGAGCAGCGGCGGTCACAAGCTCAGGCCGAGTCCTGGCCCCCGCCCCCCCCCCCACGGCACCACCCTGAGGCCGGCTTGACTTCGTGGCGGGAACAGCAGTGAAGGACACCCGCCCTCACTCTTTCAGCCCAGTTGGGGTGGACGGTAGGAGATGAGAGCCAGGAGCAGGCTCCAACTCTTCGGGGAGAAGCCTTATCAAGCTGCTGAAAATATCTGAGGGCTTTGGCCTCTGCACTGGGACATAAAATACCTTTTGGGAGACCTTACCCTCAGTGGCAGAGGGATTCCCCAAAACCAGGCTGTTCTCTGAGTTGGCCGTGGCTCTAGACCCCGGTAGTTTCCTTCTCTCCCAAACACTCGAGGCCCAGCCTCAAGAAGGAGGCTCCCTCCGACCTGCCCCCTGCGCCTCTCTTGTGAGCTGAGCAGAGGCCCTCGCAGGACCCTCCTCAGGGCTGCTTAGAGCTGGGGCTTTGTGCTGGTTCAGGGCATTTGATGGTTTCAGAGCAAAGGCTGAGCTGCCTGTGCTGACATGAGTGATTACCCAGTGAATTCCAGGTTCCCCGTTGTCCATGAGCTTCTTTACCTCCAGCGGTGGGGTGAACACCCCTGCAGTTGAGCCGCACTCCTGTGCTGAGCCCTGCCCCCACCCCACGCGCGCTTCCAGTCCTACAGCATTCACGGAGGGCAAAGTCCCAGTCAGAGCCAAAGCCAGCGGAGGCCAGAGGGCCCAGAAGACGTGTGGCCATGAGGAACGGGGAATGGGAGTGCGAGCTCCTAACCTACGCTTGGGTGCCCCCAGTTGCAGGTGGGAGTGGGGAGCCCACCCTGGCTCTGGGCAAGAGTGAGTCGAGGAAGGGAGGAACTCAGACCCCAGGCTGACGGATTGTCCTGGCTCGGGAGTGCTGCCCCTCCCTCTGTAAGCGGGCTCTGCTCTGTGGACACTGGGGTGAAATGTATTTGGGATATCTGCTGTTCTGTATTGGCTCCGCCCCCTCCTCCATCCATCAGTAGGCAATCAAGGGTTTAGGAGAATCGCTAAACCCTTCTGTCACTCCCACGTGATGTGTTGGTGGGCACGTGTTCACGTGAGGGCTCAGGACGCACAGGTGAGGTGAGCTGTGATAGTGGGGCACCTCTCTTTCCGTCAAAATGCCTCTGAAACGTTCACCTGGGAGAACTGTTGGCCTCAGACTTCGAGTACCCAGACCGACGGTCCAGAATGTCGTGATGTAATGTTTTTCTGCTGAGATTGTTTTATTTCTGCAACCCCTACCTTGAAATCATTGTGGTTGACTTTGTAATTGTGTGGTCCCCATACTGTGCTGAGAAGCAACTTGAATCTGTTGGTCAAAGGCAGCTGCACTTTACGCTATTTACAACTGTTTGAATCTACAATGTTAGATTTATCTTAAGAAACATCTCCACTGTTGGTATAAAAATGGAGACTTTAACAGCTAAGTCTCTGGAGCAACTGTATGTTATCACCTCGAAACTGTAAAAAGGGCTGAGTGGAAGTAATTGGTTACCTAGTTTGGGTGAGGGAAATATCTGCAATAAAGTTTCATAATATATCTCCATCTCGATGCCAAAGGTGTCTTCCTTAATGACTGTCTCACGCTGTGTGCCCGGTTTTGACCCTTCTGTGCCAAGGAAATCAGTCTAGAAACCTACCCAGAGTTCTTAGTACCTCAGTGCTGTGTTGGGTCTGTAAGAGAGGGGATGGTATTTAACAGGTTCTACCTTACTTGGTTTTTCTCATTCGATAACGGCGAGCGAATAGCATAATGAAGGACGTTTGCCTTCTGGCAGGAGGTTGGTACAAGCACGGGAAGGGAGATGGACTTTTTTCTTAGTTTTCCGAGCTCCCGTTGTACCCCAAATATGTCCTCCCAAAGTTTTAACCTCCTGAGGTTTCCATCTGCGGAGTTTTAGCTTCTTTATCAAACGCGCAGGTTACTCATGTGCCACTTTCGTGTCTTCCTCGCGCGAGTGCCTGGCACACTGGTGGCAGACAGAAAGCCTTCGTTGTTCCAGAAAAAGAAGGACACAACTGGAGTCTTTATTCGTTTCACTGGTTGAGCCCCAGTGTCTGCGGCTTGACCAGAGTCTTTCAGTTAAAAGTAATTTCCCAAACATAAAGTAGAATTCCATTTTTGTAAGATATACATCTATCTCTCCATGGGAGGTTGTCTGGAAGGATATACATGAAAATGTTAGTGTCTTGCAGGGTGGTTAAATTTTAGGCAACTTTCTTTTTTTTTTAATGTATTCTCTTGTTTTCTACACTGAACATGTATCAGTTGCATAATTTTTTAGAAGAGAATTCCGAGGAACTCTGCACTGCTCACGTGAGTAAACACCGTTCCCTCCTTTAGTCGCCTCTCCAGGAGAGCAGCTCCTGCCCCGTGCCTGTCCCCAAGCCCCTGGGGGCTGGCCCACAGCCACAGGCAGCCACTGGGACCCCTCGCCATCTGTGTTTGGGATGCAGGGGGCTGCCCTGTGTGCCGAGGCCTAGGCGGCATCCATGAGCAGGTCGGGAAGCCTGCTGCCTCTGGAAGCTGCCCGCCACGGCGCCCTCAGCTCAGAACCCAGGCCTCCAGTTCCTGGATGCAGAACTGCTCCCGCCGGGCCAGCACCTCGTTGTTGAAGGTCGCGCAGGGGTGGCTTCCCCCATGATACAAGTCTCCATCCAGCCACAGCCCAAACTGGCCACTAAAGGGAAGAGGAAAGTGTCGGCCCAGCTCTCTCCGGGGTGCCAGGACCCTTCAGACCCACACCAGCAGCCCTCGGCCACACCATGGCTGCAGCCTGTGTCTCAATGTCACTTACATTGATCGACCCTGAATTGCTGGGGACTCCACACATTGTTCCCCACAGGGTTTAGAGTATTTTTTTTACAGTTCATTGGTTTTAATAAACGTATACAGTGGGGCAGCCCTCACCATGTGTGAATGTAAAACATTTGGAATATATTTAAGATGGCAAGGCGTCACCAAAGGAGTGAACCTCACAGGCGTGCACCCTAACCCAGAACGCTTCCAGAGAGCATCTGTTTTTATTCCCTCATCCGACAGCAAACCTGGGCCGGAGCTGGAAGTGAGTTACTGCAGGTCAGCAAAGGTGCGTGTGTCCCGGGCCCAGCGGCCTCTCTGCGGAGGCTCTCCAGGGGGCTGGGGGAGCAAAGGCCTCGCCTGGAACTGATCAAACAGGGCCGCCATCTTTACCCTCAGGGGAAGAGTGACTGCCTGAATTTGCAGGCCACTCCAGGGGTGAGACTACCCTTTTCTTCCTGACCCACGCCACCCCCCACCTCCCAACACACACGCATACTCAGGCGGGGTCCCTGGGCAGACTCCAGTGAGCTATGTCCCCCAGGATTGCAGTGCTGATGGGTAAACTTGAGGCCAGCCTCATCTAGCCATGAGGAAGGCTTTTCCTGGTTACACAAATTCAGACTAAGCTGTCACTGACTGTGAGCACTCAGAGGGAGAGCCCATGCTTCCCCCTCAGTGTAGACTTGGGGTGGGGGGCGGGGCTGTTGAAGGAAGAGGTCTGAAAGGTAACCACCGGCCTCCCCATTTTATCTGGGGCAGAAGGGACCAGAGCACAGGCCACCCCGAGACTCAGGGAGGACTGAGGCACGCACCTGCCACTGCCCATCATCAGTGAGTCCACGTCTCCTTTCACAAAGAAAGAGTTGCTTCCCGTCCACTTGAAGACCTGGGATGACACGAAAACACCTGGTTACTGCCCTGCAGTTTCACTCCACACCACTCGGTGGCAGTATCATGAAGGGAATGGAGCATCCAGGCCCTGACGCAGCCGGAAGTACTGTGGGCTCCTGGCTCCTGAGGTTTCTTGCCAGTCTTTGGAGTTCACCACCCCCTACCCCCACCCACCCCTGCCAACCCCCCGCCCTTGCTCTCCAGACTACGTCGCCTCAGCCCGTCTGTTCTTGGGATAGAACAGAACCCTCTGGGGCTTCTGCTTCCAAAGCTGGAGAGAGGAGGGGGAAAGTCTGGGTCAGAAGTTGCGCCCTGATTCTCCCAACAAACTGTCCCCTCATCTCTCACTGGCCGCAACACCAAGCCTGCCCATCCCCCAGTGCTGCCTCACACCCAGTTCCTCCGCAGGTCGTGCAGGTCCCACCCCAAAGAGACCCCCTAACAACCACCACTCCTGTGCCATCCATCTCCATTCACTCTTGCCCACCCCATGCACACCAAGTCACTTCCTGCTGGACCACCTCTTCCACTGTCGCCTCTGCACTGCAATCCGAGTGATCCACCAGTTCCGAATCAAGTAGGAGCTTGACCCTCTGCCTAAAGCCCTCCAGTGGCTTCCCACTGCAATCGGAATAAAATCCAACGCCTCCTCTCTCTGATCTCTTCCCTACTTACTGCACTTCAGCGACACTGGCTTTTCTGTCCCTGGGACACCCAAAGCTATCTTTGTGTTAGGACCTGCACCCCGACTACCCAGTGCATCCTCTGCCCGGATGCTCTTCTTGCAGATCCGCAAATGGCCCAGTTCTCTTTCAGCCCACATGGCATCCCAGAAAAATTCCCTGGACCATACTACCTAAGTAGCCCTTCCTCCAAAACCGTTTTTCCTTTCTTGCTGAGATGGCCTAGTTCCTGTGCCACAGTGTCATGGCCTGTCCCCTAACATGAACCTCTGTGAGGGCTGTCTTTTCTCCCGGCAGCATTCCTGAGATGTGGTACTGATGTTTGTTCAACGAATAAATTATTCAAAAGTTAATTTAGCGAATAAAAACATTTCTACAGGGCCGCAAAAAACTTAGTATATTATTGCCTATAATTAGTTGCAAAAAAAAATGCTGTGAACAACTAAAGGGCTTTTAGAAAAAAAAAAAAAGACTAATAAAAGATAAGCCTGGGCTCAGAAGAGATGAGAAAATATTAACAAGCAATCACAAGAAGACAGAGCCATTCATGTCCTCCTCGACTTCATCAGGGAACATGACCTTCAGACTTGAAGGAGTAAGATAAAGATTGCTACAGAACGAATTAAGACCAAGCTCACGGAGCTGCTTGGCGTAGTGGCCAAGGTGCTGCTGTGAATTCGTGAGGAACGCCGGCAAGTGCCAGAAGCTCAGAGACAGGAAAGATCGGTCTTTGAAAAGACAAGATTCCCTCAGTGGATTGAGCGCGGGCTGCGAACCGGGCATCGCAGGTTCGAATCTCAGTCAGGGCACATGCCTAGATTGCAGGCCATGTCCCCCAGCAGCTGCACACTGATGTTTCTCTCTCTCTCTCTCTCTCTCCCCCCCGCTTCCCTCTCTAAAAATAAATAAATAAAAATCTTAAAAAAATTATTTAAAAAAAAGAGACAAGATTCCATGACAACAAGCTAGCAAGACAGACAAGAAGCCCCTGAAAAAAATCATGTTATCATTATTATTATTTTTTTTTAGCATTTGGCACCAGGCACTGTTTTAAGTGATAAGTAGAAGGGCGGCCATAACAGATAAAAATGCCTGCCTCGTAGGACTCCCATTCCAGTGAGAGGAGGCAAATCCGTCAGTAAAATAATTAGTATGTTAGGTGGTGGCAAATGCCCAGGAGAAAAAAGGAGAGAAGGGCCGTGAGGGCGGAGTATTATGCGATGAAGTCCTGCGGTCAGGGCGGGCCTCCTGGAGGGGGTGACGACCGAGCAGGGTGAGGAAGGACGAGAGAGCTGAGCTCTGTGCAGATGCAGTGGGGGGCGCTCTGGGCAGGACTCCACGTGCAAAGGCCCTGAGGCAGGAGCAGGCCTGCCCCCCTGTTTAGAGACCAGCTCAGAGGCCAGCATGGCTAGAGCGGAGTGAAGGGAAGGGAAAGCAGTGAGAAACGACAACAGAGCAAGCCCAAAAGATGGAGGCACTTGGAGGTTCTTGTAAAGATTTTGGCTTTTCTCCGAGGGAGAAAGGAAGCCATTGGCAGCGTGGAGCTGAGGAGTGACGTGCTCTGACTTACCCTTTAAAGGGATCGCTTCACCTACTGTGATGCCTGAAGGCGGAAGCGTGAGGGGGCGAGAGCAAGGGCACAGGTAAGTCATGACGGTGGTTCCACCCAGGATGGCGACAGGGGCGTGGGGAAAGCCGTGGGTGCCGCATGTGGTTGGAAAAGGCAGGGCAGGCAGGAGTCATGCACAGCTCAGGGCTGGCTGTCAAAGAGGGAGGTGATAAGAAGGACTCCAGAAGTTTGGCCTCAGCAGCAGGCAAGATGGGGGTGCCCATTCACTTTGTTGGGGAAGATGGCAGGAGGAGCTATTTTGTGGGGGGGAAGTCAGGAGCTCAGCTTCGGACATGTGAGGTATGCAGTGCCGTGTTGGAGATGCCGGGTAGTGGTTGGGTCTGTGGGAGTTTGCAGCCCAGGCGGAGAGGCTGTCAGCACGTGGGTGGCACAGAAGACTGTGAGAGTGGACAAGACCTTGAAGGGAAAGCGGGCAGCCAGACAGGAGACGAGAGTCCAAAACTGAGCTCTGGGGCATTGTGACGTTAAAAGTTTGAAGGGGAGTGGTGAGGAGGAACCAGCAAAGGATTCTGCCAAGGAGTTACCAGTTCAGTAAGAGGAAAACTCTAGAACTTTAGGTCTCTAGCATGTGAACCCTAGAAGACAAGGGGGGGTGACTAGCATCCAGCATGGGTTTACTATGAACAGCTGACCCTTTGCCTTTGTGCTGATAAGGTTCCCAGGACAGTCGAGGGAGGCAACGCAATGGGGGCGGGCGTCTGCCTGTGGCTGGGAGAGCTCGTTGTCAGGAGGCCAGACGCTCGTGTTGTTGGATGTGTCTGTAGGTGTCTTGTTCTAATCACAAGACAAAGTACCCAGAACTACGTATTCCTCCTCCCATTGTGTCCCTTTGCCTTCCCTTCCCCTCTCTCCCTCTGGCAAACCAGCTGGGCAAAGCCCGTCAGGGATGAACCCTGCAACCCCCGCAACCGCCCCCACCCCGTGCTGGAGCCCGGAGACCTGGACATTGCCGAGGAAGGTCCACACCGAAGTAACTGACTTGCCGTCACATTATTTGCTCTCACACCTCTAACAACACTGCCTGGCTGGCCTTCCATTCCTCTCTTTTTATCCCTTTCTACTCCCCCAATCTCTATCCGATGCCTCTTCTACCCTCGACCTTCACACGCTCCCCTCCATCTCAGTCACAGTGGTGACTCTACCCCGTCCTTCGGACAAGAGCTGCAGCCACTGGACACGTCTGCCCTCACCTTCCTGCCCCCACGCCCAGCGACCCAGCTTGCACCAATCCTGCCTTCCCAGCCTGTATCTGGTGAGCAACAAACCTCTCCTCTCAGAGCCAGTAAGTGGTGGCCAAGGGCCTGCTGGGCATTTTTTTTAATCCTCACCCAAGAATAATCTATTGGTTTTAGAGAAAGAGGGAGGGAGGGAGAGAGGAGGAGAAACATACATTGATCGGTTGCCTCTCGTATGCACCCCAACTGGGGACCAAACCTGCAACCCAGACATGTGCCCTGAATGGGAACCAAACCCTCAACCTTTTGGTGTGCGGGTCAGCACTCCAGTCAACTGAGTCACACCGGCCAGGGCAACCTTTTTTTTTTTCTTTTAAACAAAGATAGGCAGGCCGAGGGGGCTGCTTTGCCTGCCACTGCCCTCCTGCTTCCCTCTGTGGAAAGATGAAGGGCACCACAGACCCCAGCACTGGGGTGGAGCTGGGGGCCACTGCAACCCCGGCATCTTTGTCCTGCCACCGGCTCCACGCCCCCCCACCAGGCTGGAACATCACCTTCAGCTGTGAGGAGAAGGAGAAGAGGAACGTCTCCCCAGTACCGTAGAAGCCTTTACTGAGTCGAAACGCTGAGGAGGAGAAGGCCCCAAACATCTGGAAAGCAGAAGAGCGTGTAGTTTGCAGCTGGAAGGGACTTGGTGGTCCTCTGGAAACTCCTCTGTCCAGGGTTGGCAAGACAGGCTCACCCTAGGGGGGCAGCTGGGGAGCCCAGGGTGGAGCCAGAGGGCGGAGAGACCCCCCCCACCACCGCTGTGCGCCTATCAACACACACCCTTCCCCTTCACACTCCCCGGCAGCTCACTTGCCCGTCCTGGTCCTTCAGCGCCAGCAGCACCGGCCCACTGTGGCCCTCCATCTGCCTATACAGGTTCTGCAGACTGAAGCCGTCCCTTGCCGTGCAGAAGGCCAGACTCCAGGAGTGTCCGGTGACGCTCGGGGGGAGGTGGAGGCTGAGCTGGGGACGGGTGCAGAGGTGAGTGGGGGATCCTCGTCCTCCCAGCCTCCTTGCACTGTACCCTTGGGGTCCCAGGCCGCTGAGGTTGGACAGCCACCACTCACACAGACAGGGCACTCTATAGGGTGCCGAGGAGTTTCCTGTTTCCGGGGGACTGTCACAGCTGTTAGAAGTAGCCCTCAGACAGAGGGCTTCTGTTACGGTGAAGGAACTGAGGCTCAGGGAGGCGAAGTGACTTGCCTGAAGCCCCCATGGGGCACAAGTGGCAGAGTCGGGATTTGAACCTACGTCAGGTCTCTCTCAGGACTCTGTCCTCTTGGTCACCCTGGCCTCTAGTGGCCAGAAAACAGATGAGACCCTGAATCCCTCTAATCGCCTCCCAGCCCTCACCCTACCCCTGCTCCACCTTTGGCTTCAGTTCCCAAAGGCTGGTTCTATTTAAAAATCAGCCTATTTCGGTATTTCCTAACCTCCTGGCCCAGCGAAGAGGGTGACACTGGTATTACTGGAGCGTTTGACAAGTGGGAAAGGAAAGCCCACAGGAGAAATGACATGCCCACGATGACACAGTGAAGTGGGCTCAGAGCAGGAGTACCCCAGGGGCCTAGCTGGGTGGAGGGTGGGAGGGCGGGACTCTCAGTCTCAGAGCTAAAATCCTGCACCATCAACTGGGCCGAACCTGCCTCATCTCCAGGGCTCCCAGAACCTGGCTGGCTTCCGTCAGCTGGGCCTCCACAGGGTCCTCGGGAGCCCGGGCTGGGGCTGCCTCCTTCTCCTCTTCCACTTCCTGTTCCTCACCCGCCTCTCCAGACGGAGTGTCCTCCACCTGGCTGGGCTGCGAAGACACAAAGAGACCTGGAGGGTCCAGGGACAGGAGACAGCAGCTCCCATATCACCCTGGCCTGAGAGCCTCAGCGCCCACCCAGCCCAGGCCCCCACGACCACCAGCCCATCCAGAGGAGTCTGGGAAGTGTTCCCCACAGACAAGACCCAGCCCCTCCTCCAGCCGGCTTCCTCCCTGGCACCGGCTAGCTGAAGGTTAGAACCCCACATGCCCATCAGATGTGGCCGCGAGCCCTGTGGTTTGCCTGCCTGTCTGCTCTGGATCCAGAGTGGGTGCCAGGGACCCAGTTCTCAGCTTGGGGGCAGGAGAGGGGGCAGGTGACGGCCCAGTTCTGCAGGATTGTGCGTGAAATAATGACCATGACAAGAACAATGGTGATAACCAGAGTGTCTGACACTGATCAGCACACCCTGCACCAGGCCTGTGTGCAGTGTTTGCTGTGTGTGTTCTCTCCGAATTTCCCCAGGAATCCGAAGAATGTGCTTCTTATTGTCCTGATTTTATAGAGGAAAAAAATGAGCCCCCGAGGCTTCCCTGTCAGCCAGTGAAACGATCATGCATGTAGTTGTAGGTGAAGCATGTGCAGGTTTGTGTAAAATGTGCGCTCGTCCGTGTGACTGTGTGTGTTGGCTTAAACTAGAGTTGTATAGGCACATGGGTGTGAGAAGGTGTTGAGTGTTTACCTCTCAATGTGTTTGTGAGTGTGAGTTGGGACTGTGTAAATATATGGATGTGAGTCAGTGGGTGTGTATGCTAGTGTATTCATTCATTCATTCCTTCATCTGAGCTTCCTCTCTGTACCCGTGTGTGAGCGTGTGCGTGTGTGTGCATGCATACAGTGACTTCAGGGCTTTTCACAAGCAGGAGGGACTCAGGGATGAGAAATGAACAGGACATGGTTTTCCTTCCCCGGGGTTCAGGCCTAAGGAGTGGTCCTGCTGCCTGGGGCTTCCGGGCAGAGCTCCACCTGGCGCCCCCTCCAGGGAGGAGGACATGGAACAGCAGTCTGTGCTCCCCTGGGGTCTCAGGGCCATGGGGCTGCCAGCTGAGTGGTCCCCCCCGACCCCAAGTCTGCTCCGAATCGCAGGCCAGCTGTGGAGGGGCTGGGAGGAGGAACACATCACCTGCCGGCATTCGTCCCTCGCTCGGGCCCCACCCTGCCAGAGAGCTGGCCTCCCTGCACCTTTCCTCACCTGACCCCCAGCTCAGGCTGGGCCCCTTACCAGCCGGGTGTAACGCCAGCGAAGACCTTTCATTCTTCTGCTTGGATCCAGCCTCACGCGGGCAGTGAGGGGCCGCCGTCCTGCCAGGGGAGGAAGCGCCGCTGGGCAAGGCTTCCAGATGAAAGGTGAAGTCTGGGGCTCACCTGACCAGCTCCACGCCCACCCAGCTGCCCTTTGCTCACTCTCACTTGTCACTCCCAGCTGGAGTTGTCGTGGGTGTGTCTGTGAGTTCAGCGACACTTGGCATTCAAGGCCTCACGCAGGCAATTCTAGGTGTGATCCCCTTCTACCTCCTCGCCCTGCTAGCAGCCTGGCCTGGAGACTCTGGTTCCCTGTGTGACTCTGGGTAAGTCCCCTGCACCCCTGGACCTTGGTGTCCCCAGTGTAACACATTGGACCACGTCATCTCAGAGGCCCTCGCAGCACCCACAGCCTGCAATGCCGTTCCCTCTCAGAGTCGATGAGTGAACAGTGACGGAAACTTGAGAAGGGTCGCCCTAGACCAAAAATCCGACTTTCAAAAAGCAAAAACAAAGACAACCCCCTTCATTTTTCTAATTAAAAAAGTAGCCCTGGTTGGCGTGGCTCGGTGGATTGAGTGTGGGCCTGTGAACTAAAGGATGGATCACTGGTTAGATTCCCGGTCGAGGCACATGCCTGGGTTGCAGGCCGGGCCCCCCTTGTGGGGCATGCGAGAGGCAACCATGAATTAATGTTTCTCTTTCTCTCTTTCCCTTCCCCTCTCTCTAAAAATAAATAAAATCTTTTAAAAAAGTAGTACCTCTGTGCTATAGAAAATTTGAGGAATGTAGACCTTAATAAAAAAAATGTATAAAAATATTCACAATTCCATCTCTCAGAGAGAAACTCTCAACTCCTAAGGGTATTTGTCCAGCCTTCTGTATTTATTTCCTAAATATGTGTGTATACATGTTTATAAATAGATCATACAATGTATAGTTTTATAAAGTGCTTTTTCCATGTAACAAATGAGAATTTCCTAAGGACATGTGATTTTTAATGGCTGCTTATTATTTCATCATAGGATGTACATGATTTATTCCTCAAATTCTGTTTGATTCTAATTTTCTATGATCATAAGCAAAACAGTAATGAACTTCCTTATTCATAAATCTAATTAAATCCTTCACCATAAACTTCAAAAGTTGAATGCTGGATCAAAGGACATACTCATAGTTCTTGGCAAACATTTCCAAAGAGGTTTCCTAGTCCTTAAAGCTGACCATGTCCAGGTACCTTTAGGGAATCTCAGGGTACCATCTCACACCCTCAAACTACAGATAAGGAAACTACCACTCAGGAAATGGAAGGGACTTGCCACAGCCACGTGATAGTGTAACACGGAGGTTAAGAGCATAGGCTCTGGAGTCAGGGTGTTCAAATCCTGGTTCTGTCACTTACTTGCTGTGTGTCTGTAGGCAAGTTACTTGACATCTCTGTGCTGAAGTCTTCTCATCTAAAATGCCTACCTCATAGGGCTGTTGTAAGAAAATGCCTCAAGAACTAGGATGCTAAGCCAGGCCTCTATCTTTCTGTCCCCACAGTGCCTGGTGTTTGGTGAGCACAGGATAAATGACAGCACTTTTGCTACCCGACACCATCACACACACACACACACACACACACACACACACACACACACACAGGCTCTTTGAGACATCCAGGGCTCAAATTCTGGACGAGTGGCCACTCAGTCTCCACCTGGGCACCTCTGGGACAGATAGTCACCGGGCCCTTGGCAGGGGTGAGGAGCCTGTGGGGAAAGGCAGAAATCATGGAAATGTACTCACCCTGCCCACCAGAACTTCTGGCGGCCTCCTTCAGCGTCCACAGCCCGATGGTTCTCTTAGCATGTCTCCCGGATCTCCCAGAGGGGGGCTGCTTCCAGAACCGGCCCTGCCCACCTGGCGGTCTGCATGCAGCGGCTTCAGCCCTGCACCCTGTGTCCTGGCAGGTGGCTGGCACCTCCGTCCTGGCCCCACTCCAGGTCCTCTTTGGCTCTTATACCTGCCCGGAGGGTGGCAGGCCCTGGCCCTGTGCCTGCTCCGGTTCCAGCCAGGGAGGCCCGGCAGTGATTAGCATCTATCAGAAACTCAGATCCCACAAACACACACAAACAAGGCCTGTCAGCCTCTGGCCCCCAGCTTGGCCCCCTCCAGCCCTAAGACGTGGGGACACTGAAGTCCTTGGCTCTAACATGGAACCTCTCACCTCAGCTACCAGGTGCCACCTGGTGCCTGGCACCGAGGGCTGCCCCTGGGGTTCCCCTCTCTTAGATGTGGTGACAATTCTTTCTTCATTGTCCTGTCCTGACATGAGGTGAGAGTTTGCACAGGAAGCCCAGTGTTTGGCCCACAGTAGGCACTCCATCACTGGGGGTTATTCTCTGCCCCCAGCTTGTGGTGGGACTTCGGGGAATGCTCTGTTGTTGAATCACAGAACCTCAAAATTGGAAGGGGACTTGGCCAGGCCCAGAGCACATGGTTTCCGCCCAGGACAGACTCCCCTGGAACCTACCCCCACCAAATGTTCCTCCAGCTTCTGCCGAGCCGGTGAGCCCGCTCTCCGGCTCACTGCATCCTCACATGACTGAGGGACCCCCTCCTGCTGGGCTCTGTGGAGAGGACTTGGGTCCCTAGACCCTCTGCCCGATGGCCAGCTGCGCTGGGACAGTGCCCCCTCTGGGAAGGGTGGAAGGCCAGAAAGACTTGTATTATGGGGGAAACAGGCAGGCGAAGGGCCCTGCTGCCACCTCAAACACGGATGTTGCAATATGTGTTTAAACTGTAAACGGTTCCGGGGTTCCACAGCAGGCCCCCCCTGCTCCCCCAGCCCCGCTCTTCACCCTGTTTCTCCCACACGCTGGACTGGAACCACTGGCACTTTGACAAGCCAGTCAGATTCGCTTTGCTGTCCATTTGTCCTCACGTCCAGGAGAACTCAGACTGTGACCTGCCAGGGACACCAGTCACCATGCTTCCCTGACACAGGTTGCGGTGCCAGAGAGCTGGCCATCCCAGCTATGCCTTGCAGCTGGCTTTCTTTTGTAATCCTCACTCGAGGACATGTTTATTGATTTTTAGAGGGAGAGGAAGGGAGAGGGAGGGAGAGAAACATCGATGTGAGAGAGAAACATTGATCGGTTGCTCCTCATATGTGCCGGGATTGGACGGAAATCCAGATATGTGCCCAACCGGGAATGGATCCTGCGACCTTTGGGTGTAGGGTGACGATGTCCAACTAAGTGAGCCAACCAGCCAGGGCCCAACATCCTTTCTTTCTTCTCTGTCCTGCAATCATCATCCCCAGGAAGCAGCTTAAATGTCCAGTAGAAGGGGGAAAGCTTAAGTGACCTATGGAACATCCACTCCGTGGATTATTTCTGAGTGCTCAAAGTGGTGTCTGCAAAGAGTTTATAAGGCACGGGGAATGCTCCTGCTACCCCATTGAGTGAAGAAAAGCAGGATACAAAATCGTATGTGCAGATGGCTTCAGCCATGCAAGACCAACCTGTGCATTGAGAGAATATGACTGGAATCCCCTTGGAACACACCGGTGTTTGCCGGGCTGGCTGGCTTCACTTTGAACCTCAACTGGGTGCATAAAGGCCCTGGCGTCCCCGCCCCTGTCCTGGGAAGTCTGGTTCATCGTGCTCCTCAAAGACCCTCACTCTGCCTCCTCGGTCCCAGCTGGTGACTTCCTTCTTCACTGAGAAAATAGAAGCTGTCAGTAGTCACTCCCTCCGCTTCACTCCGCCCCACCCACCTCTCTGCCTTCCCTCCCTGACAATGGATGAAGGGTCCCTGTGCCTTTGGAAAGCAAGTCCCCTGTCCCTGGGTCCATCTGCACCCCCTTCTCCAGTCCTCACTTCTCTCTCCACCTCACCCAGCCCTTGCTCCACCCGCCCTCTCAATGCCACCACCCCCTCCACAACCCTGCCTTTCCACTTTTCCGTGTGTGTACTCCTCTGTCCCCACATTCGGGAACCAGGGTTCTTTTCTTCTTTGTTCAATTAAAAATTTTCAACTACAGTTGACATTCAATATCACATTAGTTCCAGGTGTACGACATAGTGGTTAGGCGATTATAAAACTTGTGAAGCGATCCCTCAGATAAGCCTGCTACCCAGCTGGCACCCTGCATACTCGTTACAATACAACCGACTTCATTCCCTGTGCTGGACTTCACCTCCCCGGGACTGTTCTGTGACTGCCAGTTTGTACTGCTCAATCCCTTCGCCGTTTTCAGCCAGCCCCCGACTCCCTTCCATATGGCAACCATCAGTTTGTTCTCCGTACCTAGGAGTCTGTTTCTGTTTTTGTTTTTTTCTTTAGATGGCATATGTAAGTGAAATCATATGTATTTCCCTTTCTTTAACTTACTTCACTCAGCATAATACCCTCTAGGTCTGTCCATGTGTCTGCAGGTGGTAAGTTTTCATTCTTTTTCACGGCCACTTGGGCACTTGAGTTATTTCCATACCTTGGCTATTGTAAATAATGCTGCAGTGAGGATAGGGTTGCATTTATCTTTTTGAACTGAAGTGTTGGATTTCTTTGAATAAATATCCAGGAGAGGGATTGCTGGGTCATAGATTGCTGGGTCATAAGGCTGTTCTATTTTTAATTTTTTGAAGAAACTCCATCTTGTTTTCTATAGCGGCTGCACCAATATACAATCCTCACCAACACTTGTTTGTTGATGTATTGATGATAGCCTTTCTGACCGGTGTGAGGTGATATCTCATTGTGGCTTAATCTGCATTTCTCTGATGATTAGTGACATTGAGCATCTTTTCTATTGGCCATTCGTATGTCCTCTTTGGAGAAGTGTCTATTCAGGTCCTCTGACCATTTTTTTAATTGGATTGTTTTTCTGGTGTTGCATTGTGTGAGTTTTTTAAATAAATTTTGGATATTAACCCCTTATATGTATCATTGGCAAATATCTTCTCCCATTCAGTAAGTTGTCTTTTGTTTTGTTGATTGTATTTTTTTAAGATTTTATTTATTTTTAGAGAGAGAGGAAGGGAGGGAGAAATAGAAACATTGATGTGTGAGAGATACATCAATTGGTTGCCTTCCGCATGCCCCATCCGGGAACCTGGCCTGAAACCCAGGCGTGTGCCTTGACCAGGAATTGGAACAGTGACCTTCCGATTTGCGGGCCGGCACCGAGCCGCTCCAGCCAGGACAAGTGATCTATTTAAAACATAAATTAGAGGATATAGTGTCCCTGCTTACAGTCTCCAATGGCTTGTCATTACATCAAGAACAAAGACCCTAAAAATAAAAAAAGAATCAAACCCCGGCCTGGGGCACGCCTTGGCTCCTGCTACCCACTCCAGCTTTGTGTTTTCTTTCTCCCACCTCCCAGCAGGCTCCAGCCACACCGACCTCTCAGTTTCTGAAACACCTATCGAGGTTGTTCCTCCTTCAGGTTCCCCTACCGATTCCTCTAATTCTCCTTTAGTCAGTTTTTTTTCACGATTGATATAATGGAAAAAAAAAAAAACTTTAGTTTAAAAAAAGGTCACCTCCTCTTAGAAGTCTTCTAGGATTTAGTGTTCATTTAGTTTCCATTATGTCAGTCAATTTAGCAGCTTTAATAAGAGAAAACAAACTTTTCCTACTGAGTAGTCAGCATCTTCATTTCTTTTTCTTTCTTATTTATTTGTTGATTGGTTGTTTGATTTTAGAGAGAGTGAGGAAGGGAGAGAGAGAGAAACAGCAATTTGTAGTTCCCCTTATTTATGCATTCATTGGTTGATTATTCTATGTGCCCTGACTAGGGATCGAATTCACAACCTTGGCATATCTGGATGACACTCTAACTAACAGAGCTACCCAGCCAGGGCTGTGTATCCTCATTTCTCATAGTCCAATGTAATTTTTAACGATCATTTACTGCTTCGTGCCTTCTCGAGTAGAGTTCTGCTCAGCACACACTGCATGCCTGAGCTGGGCACTGCCCAACGGCGCAGCACAACGGCCCTGAAGTTGGATGACTCTGGGTTCAAATCAGTCCCAGCCCCACCACTTCCAAGCTGTATGACCTTGGACAAGCATTCCAGTTGTCCACTGATGTGTAACAAACTACCCCCAAACTTAGTGGCTTAAAACAACAATATTTATTCTGCAGTTTGGGACAGCTCGTTTCTGCTCTACTTGGCATGAGCTGGGGCAGCGCCACTGCTGGGGGCTGAATTAGCGGAAGGTTCACTGTCTCATGTATCCGGTGGTTAGCTGGGACCAGAGCCGGAGTCATCGGCTGGAATACCTTCATGCAGCCTCTCCATGAGACCCGGGCTTCCTCCTAACATGGTGGCTGGGTTCCAAGAGTAAATGGGGAGAGAGAGAGGGAGAGGGAGAGAGAGAGAGAGAGGGAGGGAGGGAGGGGGATAGAGAGAGGGAGAGAGAGAGAGAAATTACACCAATTGGGGCCATATCGTCTTTCACAGCCTAGTGTTGGAAGTCACGGTGTCACTTCTGCCATCTTCTGTTGGTTGAGGCAGTGACGAAGGTTGGCTCAGGTTCAAGGGAAGGGAACACAGACCCCAGCCCTCAGGTGGAAGAGTGTGAATGCCGCATAGTAACAAGAGTATGGGGTGAGCTGTGTATACTATGGGACTATCTTTGGAAAATACAGTTAGCACAAGTGTTAACCTTCATGCGATTCTGTGCTGAAGTGTTGAGCACAGAGCCTGGCAGAGGGAGCGCTCACGGGTCAGGAAGCTGCAGACCACAGTCTCTCCGCCTGCAGGCAGCCAGTTCTGGACGCCCAGCAAGTCTCGCTCCTTTTCGGTTCCCCTGTCTGAACTGAACCTCAGTCCAGAGCCCCTGCCTTGGCTCCACCCTACGCCAGGACCCCTTCCTACCAACGCCTTGCTATTCCACAGGCCATCCTGGGGATGTAACGTGGATTAATGGCTCCCCTAAATCCAGAGACCCTCAGAGCAGGAAGGGCCTGCAGCACCCTGCTCAGCCATGAGTGTTGGGGCTCACATTGGACATGTGCGGGAGCAGGGGCTTGGGCCCAGGCCAAGCAGGGAGATCCTGGCCACTCTAATTCCAGGACTATGAGTGAGTTAGGAGTGGCTGAGCCAGCCTGGTCTAGCACGTCCCTGGCTGGGAACACCCCACCGTTCGACATTTCCAAGCCCACATTCTGCACAGGGGCAGAAACTGAATCAGAGAGGGTAAACAGTTTCCCAGAGCTCCACAGCACCTTTCTTTGTGCCCGACCAGAGCCACCTTTTAAGGAACAGGAGCATTAGAGTTGGAAGGAGCCCATCTTCTGTTACAGCAGACTGGGCCCGGAGGGGACTCTGAGTCCCAGGAGGTGGAGAGGGCTGCCCTGCCCTTGCCACACCATGCCACCCTGTCTGTTTGAAGCTTTTGGCCATCTCCCCCCACCCCATTTCTGTGTGTTCCAGGAGGCCAGGAACACACCACTGACAAGTGTGCTTCGGTGTCCCACCTGGTGCCTGTGGACCAGGTGAGTGGACAGTCAGTAGGACCAGGGGAGCTGGTGCCTCCAAGAGGGGGCTGAAATGTCCCAGAAGAAGTGTTTCCCCTAAACTGAGCCTGTTCCTTACCTGGCTCAGCATGGGGAACCTGGAGGAAGGATCAGAGGTAGAGGGGGCACTCACACACCTGGACACACCTAGATGGGTATGAAACCATGCTAGGTGAGAGGGGGTGCCCCAGAAGTGTATGCACCGCAGTGGGGGAGGTGGAAGAAAAAAAGAAGTGGGCCTGGTGTCGGCTGTGCATCAAGAGCAGGAGGAGGGAAGGAACAGGTTTGGGGGAGGAGGAGTAAGGAGAAAATGGACAGATGGGGGAAGAGAGATGAAAAAGGGGGGACCGCTTCATCTTCCTGACCCATTGGAAGGGAAGGGAAGGGGGAGCAGGGGGACAGACAAGAGGGCGCAGAAGGGTAAACGCAGCCCTATCCCCCCACCCCAGTGGCAAGGAGGTGCCACCCTAAGGGTGAGTGGCCACCGGAGGGGCAGCCAAAGGATTTATTTGGCTCTACCCCGCGCGGGTTCCGACTCAGGGAGGAGTAGCAGCGAGGAGCCGGATAGGGGGAGGGGTTGGGGAGGAGTGACAGACATGTAGGGAAGTCATCAGCCGCGAAGACAGTCCTGGAAGGAAAGAAACGACTCTTCCAGAGCCGGGGCTTGAGTGTCGTCCGCAGTTGCTCTTTCGAGAGAACGTGTGGGACTCAGGGCAACAGTCTGCAGCCCGTGCCGGCCACCACCGGTGTCAGAACCTAATCTCAAAGCATCGCTGTTCTGACACCTCCTGGAGGGCCGCCTCCGTCTTAGCGGTGCGGAGCCTGAAACCGGAGTTTCAGAGGAGGGAGAATGTCTAGGATCACAGCCGGTCAGGGTGTGCAGGGTCGTGCGTGCACCCAAGCGCTCCACGGTGCCTACGTCCCTAACAGGGAAGCTGAGGCAGAAGAGCCGAGCACACCCTCGAGGTGTGAGGTTTGAGGTTTGGGTTCCATTCCAGCTCTGCCAGTGACCTTGGGCTAAATCGCGAGTTTCCTCGGGGCTTCAGTTTATGAATCTGTACTATGGGATAATTGGGCTCGCTCTGCCCCGTTAAGTGGGCGGAGTTCGCGCACGCTCCGCAGAGCGGCCAGGGGCGAGGTATCGGCTGGGTATATGGATGCTTGCTCCTTCATGCTGAGGTCCTCCCGGCCTCTACCTGGGAGTACCCCCTCTCGCCGCTTGCGGGGCCCCTGCCAGGACCCTGGGCGCAAGGGAGCCCCCTCCGAGTGCGTTCCACGGGCCCGCCAGGGAAGGGGCGGCGGCCGAGAGAACGGGGAGAGAGTCCGGGCCGCGGCAGCTCCTGCCTGCCTGACCCTCGAGGGGGTCGCTGTTGCCTCGCAGATCCCTCCCTCTCTCGCTGCCTGTGTCCCTCCCTGCCGCTCCCGCCGCGTCCGCCTTTTGTTCGCGGAGCCGCGCGCACCCGAGCCGAGGCGGCTGGGCGGGGAGCTGGCGGGGCTGCGCGGGGGGCGGGCCGCGCCGGGCGGAGCCGGGGCCGGAGCAGCCTCAGGACTCGGAGCCCGAGGGAACGATCGGCGCGCAGGCGGCCGGGGCCCGGGTGTGCTCCGAGGGCGCGGCGAGGCCGAAGGGGCGGGCGCCGGGCGGAGCCGCAGCCGGAGCCGGGGCGCCTGGAGGCGAGCGGGCCGCTCTCTCCGAGCTCAGAGCAGTGGAGAGACCATTCGACGAGGGCCGGGGCCTGAGCGCAGTGTTGGGGCTGAGGTGGGCCGGGAGGAACCGTGGCCCGAGTGCCTAGAGCGGCACCCGGACACTCCCCAGGGGTTCGGAGGCCGGGCGGGCCCGGGCCATGCGCGCCGTTCTCTGAGGCCAAGGGAGGCCGAGATGGAGGCGCCGGCGGGGGAGTCCCCAGCCCGGGGCTGCGGCCCCCCGCCTGCGCCCACCCCAGAGAGGAAGAAGAGCCACCGCGCGCCATCTCCGGCCCGGCCCAAGGACGTGGCCGGCTGGTCTTTGGCCAAGGGCCGCCGCGGCCCAGGCCCGGGCGCTGCAGCCTCCTGCAGCGCCGCGTCCTCCGCGCGACCCGACAAGAAGGGGCGCACCGTGGTGCCCGGGACGCGGGGCTCAGGGACGCGGGTCGCGGGGGTCCGCACTGGAGTTCGTGCCAAGGGCCGTCCGCGCCCGGGTGCCGGGCCGAGACCGCCTCCACCGCCCCCGAGCCTCACCGACAGCAGCTCGGAGGTGTCGGACTGTGCGTCGGAGGAGGCGCGCCTGCTGGGCCTGGAGCTGGCTCTGAGCAGCGACGCCGAGTCGGCGGTCGGGGGCCAGGCGGGGGCCCGCACTGGGCAGCCGCCCCAACCCGCGCCGCCCGCACAGCAGCCTCCGCGGCCGCCCGCCTCCCCCGATGAGCCGTCGATGGCCGCGTCGTCGGTGGGCAGCAGCCGCCTGCCACTGAGTGCCTCACTCGCCTTCTCCGACCTCACCGAGGAGATGCTAGACTGCGGGCCTGGTGGCTTCGTGCGAGAGCTGGAGGAGCTGCGATCGGAGAACGACTATCTCAAGGTTGGGGCGCTGAGCGGGGAGAGGGAGGCCCTGGGAGGCACCGGCTGTCACAGTCCCAAGGGGCTGAGGCACTAGGCCCGCTGCCCCCCTGAACGAGCTGGAAAAAGGGGCCTAAACCCTCCGAGACCACCCTGAGGTTGATCTAGGGCTCCCTCACATCTCGCCCCTCTTTTTATTTGGGAAACCCTCTCCTGTGAGGAAGCTGAATGAGGAGACTGGCCGAAGGGTTCTGATTTGGTAAGGGGAGGAGGGTTGAGAAAACTGCTTTGCAGGACGCCTGCATGGCTGAGGGCCTGGACCTCTGGCTTCAGCTGCTCAGAACCCCCATCCCCAGACCAGAGGGCAGGCGGCCTGTGGATCTCCTTTTTTGGGGCAGGCACTGGTGTGCACGCTGCCAGGGAGACCTGTGGCCAGCCCATGCCAAGGAGAAGCCGGAACACCACCCTGAGTCTTTGCTCAGGGCTTTCCCTGGCACAGGCCTGTCCCCGCCTGCCTTTCAGGGCGGGTCCTGTTTGAAAGCGTGACATCTGGGAACATCCCTTTGGCTGCAGTCCGACTTCCGCCCAGTCTAACGGTCCCGCAGCCTGGGAGGACCATGTCATGGGAGAACTGGTTCAGAGGCAGCTTCCTAAATTCCAGGATGCTGGTTGCTGCCCTCTCTGGGAACAGGCCCTGTGTGCACAGCAGCCCATTGGACCCTCATGGCCTGGCCCGTGTCCTTCCCATGTTCCCACAAGAGGCGGGAAGCTGCCTGTCCGAAAGGGGCATTTCCTCTAGACACGCGGGGGCCTGAGAGCACCCCTGGGACAGCAGGCTTTGCCTTCGCCCTTTCAGCGAGTGTGAGCACCTGCTGGGTACAGGCCAGGCTTGGCACTGTGGCAGCTTTAGGGACAGCCCAGACCTGGTGTGTCGACCTTGGCCGGGCAGCCTGGAAGCTTCATGGTCTCTAATCTACTGCCACTGGCTGGGCAGAGTTTGGGAAGAGGCTGCAATGGCACCTACTCTCATCAGTTGATGGCCTGGCACAATGTCCCGAGTGCCCTTGGCCGAGAGCCTCAGAGCTGACAGTTCGCTGCTGGTTTACGTCGGCCTGGCACCACTTAGCGCTGCATCGTGCCTCTTCTGGCCAGTGCACTTCCCTCTCGTCAGCGTTTTTGAGGTCTTGCTCAACCATGGCTCCCCCTCCCCACGTCCCCAGGACCTGCCATCCTGCATGTGTTCGGTGAATGCGTGTAGAGGAGGACAGGGCCTGTCTCAGTCGGGATAATGCACCCCTGGTTAAGTCTTCCGAAAGGTGTTCAGTGTTGACCATCAGGGGTTTGTGCAGCTCCTGCAGTCTTCAGTGATGAGGAGAGGACAAGTAGAAGATGGGTAGGAGGAGGGAGGCAAGCCAGGAGGCCTGGCACTGCCCTCCTGGTGCTCTGAGCTGCTTCTTGTACTTTCTGCCTGAGATGCTCTAACCGTAGACCCTGAGGTCCTCCCTCCCACCGCCTGCCCCCACTGTTCACCTTGCGTAGAGAAGACGGGCCACTGAACTGTGCTTCAGGGCCCCCTCATGCACCCACCCCCGTGGGTGCTGCCCATCCCAGGAAGTCACCAGGCAGAGCTGTGGAGTGCATCTGAGCCACCCATCACTGTGTAGATGAAACATAGCCCCAAAGGGCTGGGGGTTGAGTCTAAGGTCTCGAAGGGGCCAGGGCCTGCTCGGGGACCTCCCACAGCTGAGGCCAAGGCTGAGCCTCAGCCTTTCCTGTTCGTTCAGTGTTTCTGGCTTTGTATGCAGGCCTCAAGCTGCTGTTGGATTTGGGGCTTGTAGCTTCCTGGCTGTGTGGTGTTGGTCAAGTTACTTAATGTCTCTGGGCCTCAGTTTTCTCATTGTAAAAAGGCACATCACCCGTCTTCCAGCCTTAAGGGTTAAATGAGATAATGTGTGCAAACACCACCAGAGTGTCTGGCATGTAGTGAGCCTCGGCTGAGAGTAGCTGTCATCACTGCTATTCTCGAGAGGCATGCGACACGTTTCCATGGGCGCCTTTTATGTTCTCCCGTGGATTCTGTGGGGGCAGAATAGATCCTCCTCCCCATCTGCAGCAGGCTGGGCTCTTTCTCCTGACTTCTCATTCATTCATCAACTGTTTGTTTAGTGCCCACTGTGTACCAGACACCAGTGCAGATCGGGGGGACGCAGCCGTGGGCAAGGATGAGGTGTCTGTTTTCGTGGAGCATTGGGTCTAGTTCGGGAGGCTGGGATTAAACAATAGTCATACAGCAAATCACAATACGGGCCACATAAGGGTGGAGAAGGGTACAGTGCACCAAGAGCACGTGGAGGTTGGGGCTGGGGGCGCTCAGAGAGGCCAAGGGCTGAAGGTTGATATGGAGCCAGCTGAAGTAGAAGAAAGCTAGTTGATTTCGAGAAACAGCAGGTGTCTAGGCTGGACAAAGAAGGAGCTCGGATGAGAGGCCAGCAGGGCCAGAGCGCACCGTTCTCGCTGTGCGCACTCGGGTCAGCCCCTGAACTTCCCCAGAGCTTTGCTGAGCCCAGCTGCCAGCCTCTCGGAGGTGAGGTGGAAATCTGGTGGTTAAAGGTGTGCCGCGAGTGTAGGAACCGATCCAGGAGGCGGTGATGTGTTTGTTCTGCAGATGGTGAACCATGGCCGGAGCAGCAAAGGGCTGGCAGGTCCCAGAGCCAGCCGGTTCTCTGGGCAGCAACACACTGGCCACATGATTCCTGCCCCTCTGGGCCACTTGACTTCTAAGATGCATGAGCTGAGTTACCAGGAGGAGGAATCAGGATCCCCGGTGTGTCCCCTGCAGGCCCCAGGCTCCTTGGCTTGAGTCCCATAGAGGCTGGTGGGGCCCTGTTCGGGCTCATCTTCCAGCTGGTGGGGGACACTGGGGATTGTCAACTGGGGAAGGCCTCTCGGGCGATGGTGGATCTCCTGTCACGTGACACCTGTTCTAGGGCCCAAGTGGGGCGAGTATCCGTGGCCAGCTCTCTCCCAGCAAGATGGTAGAAGGACCTGCTGCAGGGAAGGGGGTAAGCTCGCTGTTGCCTGAGTTATTCAGAGGGTCTTGGCCACCTCCCATGTTTGAATGAAGACGTGGGGTTGGTGGCGAGCATCTCGTAAACTGCGCAAAATGTGGGTGGTTGTGACCACTCGAGGAGGGTTCAGGAGGGGATTCGGCTGCAGTGGGGCTGCTGGACCTCAAGGCCCCTTCCAGCCAAGAAAGCCTGGCGGTTGTTCACCTTTGCAGTCCCAGGGCTCCGAGATGCGGCTCTGGCTGCACAGCAGACACAGGGACTGAGTTTGACCTTCAGAGCCCTGGTGGTCTGAGGTCTCCCAGCTCTCCCTCACCACTGACTGTCACCCACCGTGGCGGGAGGACGTGCTGGGAACCCACAGGGTCTGGGTGGAAGAGTCTGAGTGTAGGAGCCCAAAGCCCTGGCTTGGACAACTAACTCTGCCTTTTACTGTGTGGCCATGGGCAAGTCACTTGGCCTCTCTGAGCTACTTTTTGTTTTCATCTACGTGATTAAGATTATGGAACCTGCCTGGGCAACTGCATAGGATTGTTGTCGGGGCTAAGGAAGGTGTGAGTAGATAAGAAAACATTTTGCAAGCAGTGAAATCCTCCGTCTCTTGGGGAATTGTTCATATTTTAACCAATGAGTAGACAGGATGTCTGTGTTTTCATTCTTGGGGGAGCTGGGAGCAGCCTGGAGGGTGGGTCCCCTTAGCTGTAGGATATTAATAAATTGGGAGCTGCTCCAGAAAGGACAAAAAGGTATGATCACATTCCACACTGTGTGTGCTCCGTGAAGCAAAGCCTTCCTACCCCCTTGCAGGGCATTTGAGTGCCTGAAGTGCAGCCAATCGATATGTCAGCCCAGAAGGGCCCAGAGGAAGCATCTAATCCACCCCCAGCTCCCTTTGAACATTTGGGTAAATGGAGGCCCCAGGGCACACAGCCAAGATTCCAAACCTGGCTGGTCCACCTCCGGGTCCTGTTCTTTCTGCAGGATGACTGGGACAGTGTGAGCTTTTGGTTGCTAACAGTGTATCTAGTGTGGGGTACACGGGCTGCTGCGAGGAATCCCGTTGTGTGCCAGACTCTAGGCAAAGACTGGCTGGAAACACGTGGGGAATAGCATATGCTGGGGCCGGGGAGCGGGGGTCTGGAGCCTGTGGGTGGGGGTGGGGTACATGTGTGGGCAGGTGTGTCTGTGAACATGTACCGGCCCGGATGCAGACTGTTACTGGGACCAGGGATCTGAGATCCTGGAGGAAGTGATGGGGGTTTGGATCCATTCTTAAGGGTTTGATAGTGGTTGGGCTGAAGCTCAGGGTGCTGGAATGTTAGAGGCGGCCTGGGGACCCCTAGACCACTGATCCCCGGACTTTTTGGCTCTTGTCTCACAGATGCTATCAACTGTTGATCATTCGTGATGTGCCCAGCTCTGGGTTAAGTGAGCCCTTTAACCTCGTAGTGGTCCTGTGTGGGAGGCTCTGATAACAGACCCCTTGGACAAATGAGGAAGCCAAGAGGCTGTGTAACATGGCCAAGGTCGCACAGCTGGTGTGCTTGCAGACCACCCGAGACAACCCTTTTTCTCCTCTCGCTCTTCCGTTTTCTCTCACGTAGAGGCAGCCTCAGTTTCACAGAACAGGTTCTTGCCGCCTCTGTCAGCTACAAGCTGTGTGACCCTGGCTGAAACACTCAGCCTTTCTGAGCCCCTGTTTCTTCTTCTGTAAAAGGCGGGCTAAGCCTGCCTGCTGCAGGGTCATGGGGATGCTTTTCAGTGTGATGATATAGATCAAGGGCACAGTACATAAAATATTGTTCCCTATAAAGGGATATAGATCAAATGCCACTGCCTCTCCCAGTCCTCACCTTTCTCTTACCTGCTTCTCTAGACATTCATTCATTCATTCATTCATTCAACACGTTTTCTGAGTGCCTCCTGGGTACCAGGCCAGCAAGTTGTGAAGTTCTCAGCTCCTGGGAGCTTTAGGGGGGAGGGCTCCAGTCTGTCTGTCAGGGGACGGGGGAGGGGCTGGTCATCATGGTCAGTAAAACTTCTGGCTGGTCCCTTCCCTGATCCCAGCCCTCCCTGTGGCATTTGAGAGGTGGCCTAGGAGAAGCGTGGGTCTTTAAGAATCCTCGGCAGTTTGCCTGTCGTGGCAGGGTGGTATGGGGGGCGGGGAATGGGTAGCTCCAGTGAGATGGAAAATGAGATGGAAAATCTGAGGCGGCCGCTGCTAGGGCCTGGGGGGACACGGCTTCCCGGGTTCCCAGCATTCCCTGCAGAGGGGCTGGGCCTGTGTCCGTGCGCGCGCGCGCACACACACACACACACACTCACAGCTTGTGCCCAGAAATCCACACGGCTCACGCACCCAGTGCCACGCTCACGTTGCGTGCGTCCCACAGCGCAGCTCCAGACACAGAGAGGAGACGCGCGCAGGGACGTGCACAGGCCCAGGCAGATGAGCGGCCTCCTGCCTCGTCCTCACGCATGCACATCACCAAGCAGGCACAACAGACGCCCACACCCTCTAGGAAAACCCGGCTCAGAAACACACCCTCGCACACACCGTGCACACCCCACGCGCGTGGCCATGTCCCAGAGACGGACACACACACGGACGCGTTACGCACAGGCTCCAGCATCCGCGGAAACCCATGGGTCGGCCCCTGCCAGGTGGGCGCAGACTCGCGCTCGCAGCCAGGTTACCCCCACAGCCTCTTCCCCAAGGAGAGCAGCAGAGGCCCTTGCTTGCACAGCACCCGGGCTCACAGACACACCCCGGAGACACACGCGGCCACGTGGCCACGTACACACAAGGGACATGAGCATGGGGTGCTCAGATGTCAGACTTGTAGCGTTTGCTAACAGGAGCCAGAGACCCACCAACCCAGGTGCCCAGGCACACCCGCGCACGCGCGCGCACACACACACACACACACACACACACATACACAAAGGCTGCGACATTTCACCCACACAGAAACACAGGAAATCCTGGTCCGTGTCTCCCTGGAGCCAATGTGTACAAACTACTGTTTTCAGCCCCTCTACAAGGCTTCCTCCCATAGGCTTCTGGGAACCGTGAGGAGTATGATTCTGTGACCTCCTGGGTCCGAGGCCCTGGGAAACCTGGTTGGGGCTGGGTGGTTGGTGGATGGGGGCTGGCAGGTCACCAAGTCGAGAGAAACTGCACCAAAGGCCCTTAGGTCCCTGGTGCCCAGCATTTGGGCCTGGGCCCAGTGGGCTGAGCGGAATGGAGCATGGGTCAGGCCTGCCCACGGAGAAACACTGCCCAGGGGCACCTCCCTTCTAACTCCTCAGGATTTCCTGCTCGCCCTCATCTCCCTCCTCCTGCCCCTCTCTCCTTACTGGAGGCCGTGGGGAGCCGTGTCACTCCTTGCCTAAACGTGCCTGGTTCCGCCTGGGGACCAGTGAAGGAAGCCAGGGTAGAGAGGTTGGACAAGATGTGGGCATTCAGAGGAGAGGCCTGGAAGGCTTCCTGGAAGAGGGGGCCTTGGAGCTGAGGAGTCAGCCTTGAGTAGCTGTCTCTGCGTGCAGCTGCTAGAACAGTGCCTGGCACGTCGTAGGGGCTCAGTCAATGTTTGCTGCGTGATTGAGTGGAAGGCAGTGACCAGAGCCTGCAGGTGAGCTGTAGGCAGGCTGCAGGCTTGAAACACTAGAGCTGAGGGAGTGGTGGATGGGGGCCTCGGTGAGGGAGAGGCTGAGAAGGGCATTGAATGCCGAGCTGAGGCTGTGTCAACACCTTGATGAGAGGAGGCTACATTGACCTGTAGCAAGGCTAGGAGCTGCCCCCTTTCCATGTGTCTGCAGTGCTGAGTACAAGGCTCAGGGGTCCAGGGTGGGAGGGAGGGAAGGCTGTGTGGTCACATGGACAAAGGACAAATTCCACCTTTGGGGTCAAGTCTGGGGCGAAACCTCGCTTTGTCACCTATCGCCTGTGCCTTATCTCTGAGTGCAAATCCCCTTACCAAGCTGCAGTCTTCCTGTCAGTGAAATAGGAACTTAAGTCCTTTTTTGCAGTAGATTCTGGAGAATTAGTGCTCAGTTATAGGGTGCTTCCAGTGCTGGCCTGGGCACAGAAGAGGGGAGGGGTCCCTCAGGGCAGAGGGAGTTCCCCAGGGCTCCAGGCAGGGGCTGGACCAGCAGCCAAGGTTATTACTAAGGTCATTCCCCGCTCACCCCGTGCCCCAAAGGAATGACCTCCTCTGTGGTCACATTCTCTGCCCTCTGGTGCCAGAAGGAACTTGGAGCTGGGGTGGGGGAAGAGTCAGGGACCCTGGGGTGTTCGGGGCCAGGCTGACCCTGGCATTCACCAGAGCCCCACAGGCCTGCATTCTCAGCAGACGCTGCTGGCCTTTCCGAGGAGTGGCAGGGAGCAGAGGAGGTGGAGTGGCAGGGCAGCCCTTCCCTAGTGTCCACGGCGGTCGGGCGCACTGTGGTTTGCAGCCAGGCTGACCTGGACGGGAATCCTGGCTCCTCCTTTTCGTCTGCGATCTTCTCCTTTACAAGCCTCAGTCTCCTCACCTCTGAAGTGGCGACGCTGATCGTACTCACCCCGCAGCGTTGCTGCGAGGACTGCGTCAGAGAACCCAAGTTTGTGAGGATCAGCCGGAGCAGCTCTGAGTGAGGACTCCCACCTGTCTGCCCTTGCAACTCACAGCATGTTGGTCTGACCGCCCCTGGGCCCTGGGTCCTTGGTGGCTCTGCTGTGCCTGGCTCTGGGTGGGTGTAGAGACATGGAGCAGGGGCCTGGGAGGTGTGTGTGGAGCTGAACAGCATCATGAGCTTTCCCAGACACATCTCTCTCTCGTGTCCCCCCTTTCCTTCCCACCCGTCTTCCCTGGACAGCCGAGGCCAGCGCCATAGACTCTGTAACCCAGAATACTCCTTTGCTAATGGAGGGTCACCTTGGGGTTCCGAAGCATAAAAGCAGTTTGGGGTCCCACAGCCTGGCTGAACCAGCAAACATTTCCTCTGGTTTTGCCCCAGATAGGCGCGGGATCTTCTGGGCCAGCTGCACCAGCCTCTCCCCTCTGCACCTCTCCTTGTCCCTGCCCACGTGCCTGAGCAGCCTGTGCGGTCCTGCCTCGCCCTTGCTCCTCCACCGGAGCTCCCAGTGCTTCGTGCACCCGGGCCTCTGCTCCTGTGCTGTAGTTCCCCCCGGGGAGGGGGGACCTTCGCACTTGTTAGGTCCCCTCCAGCTTCGTGTGTTCATCTCCAGGCCAGGCTCCTGTGTTAGACACCTAGAGCTTCCTGTAGCTCCTTCGGGGGATTTGCCTCAACTGTAATTAGGTTATTAATTGGGTAATTACAGGTTTCCCCGGCAAGTCCCTCCCTCTGTGTATTCAGCACTAGGGCAGAGACCTTACCAGGGCAGGATTTAGTCCATTCCTTTTACACGGGTATCAGCTGAGACCCAGAGAGGTCAGGGAGATGGCCAAAGGTCACACAGTCAGCAAGAGGCCAGAGGCAGAAGGACTGGGGTCTCATGGAGCTCTCTCCAGGTGGCCGGGCAGGGGCAGGGGCAGGGGCAGCAGTGAAGGCACCATGCCATGAAGTGCTGGGGGTGCTGGCTCCTCAGGCTGTATGGCCCAGGGCCACTCTCCTGACCCTCCAGTGGCTTTCTCTCCCCGAAGACCTCAGAGCCCTTTTTTCTCCCTGCTCAGAGGTTTGGCTGCAGCCCAGAGGCCGTTGAGGAGATGTTTTAAACACATCCAGATCCAAATACTGCCTTCCTTCCTGTCCACAGAGAAAGGACAGCAGGGACAAGGGCAGGGGCCCTCCCTGTGAGCGCCTGTCCCCCGCCCCTGCCCTGAGGCAGTGGGGGCTGCAGGTGTCTCCCTGCTCCGTCTGGTGAAGCCTGGAATGGGGCAGTGACAGGCCAGGCCTGACCTTGGTGGGCACCCGTCTCTGGTCCTGTCCTCGCCCCCAGCACATGCACATGCATGTGTGCGTCCGTGCACAGCTCCCCAGCAGAGGGAGCATCTGTGGGTCAGTCACAGAGCTGTTCCAGATCTGGGGGCAGGGGGTGTGTCCTCTCCTGATTGGCTGTGGGGCCTCTATCTTCCTGAGCCTCTATTTACTTATCTGAAAAATGGGCATAAAATAATAGCGCCCGCTCCAAAGGACTATCACAGAGCACAAGATAACGGGCCTCCCTTTGGAGCCCAGGCCGTGGCCTGATATGTGGTAAGCCCCTGCAAATATGAGCTCTGATTGCTGTTGCTGTGGTCCCATTACAGGGACTCTGTGGTCTAGTTCATCAGAGCACAGATGGGCCTCAGGTCCTGGCTGTGCCCCTTCTTGTGTGACCTTGGGCAACAAAGTTGACCTTTCTGACCTCGGTTCCCCATCAGTCCGTTGGAGCAAGCGGGGATAGGAGGTGATGTGTGCTGCCTTCGTGTGGCTGGCAGAGGGGGTGTGCTCAGGTGGCAACCTGCCTGCTATTTATTGGTGGTGAGGATGCAAGTCTAGGACCCTGGTCTTCCCTCGTGACCCTCTGGGTCACCGGATGAGGCGGCTTCCGGGCCGGCTGGAGTAGGGGCGTTGTGCAGCATAGCGGTGCCTGCTTGGGCTTCCTGGCCCGCCTTCCTCAGGACCTTTGACCCTCACTCCCCCAAAACTAGAGCTCAGCTTCCATCCAAGGAGGCTAAGCCAGACCGAGCTCTGGGCTGGGGGACAAGAGCCCAGAGTCCCTTCCTGCTCAACTATGGACCTCCAGGGCACTAGGGGTTGTCCCAGTCCACCTCTAGGCCTCAGTGTCTCTGTTGGTGAAAGGATGGAGTCTTGGGGTTCCCCTGGCCCCACTGCTATGCCCAGAGTCTTTACTTCTGAGCTGAGAGGAAGTGGAGCTTTGTAGAGCCTTCTGCCCTCCTTGGGGTCCAAGTGCGATGATCTCATCTGGAGCCTTGACAGACCCTGGGGGATGGGCAGAAGGGACAGCAGATGGCTGCCCTGGCCTCTCGGGGGTGCTGGCATGCCGCCCCTGTGGCCACTGCTGGCCCACCCTGCGGGTCAGGCCTTCTGGGCTGGGCTGAGTGGTCCGTGCCAGAGCCAGGGTGGCAGATGGGCAGGCAGCCTGGGCTTTGGCCAGAGGGAGGGACTGTGGTGGCCAGGGCAGTGTGGGAGATGGCGGCCCATGCAGAGGCCCCTGTTCCTCCACAGAGTGGGTGCTGTCCCACAGAGCAAAGGTTCTGGATCCCTCAGTTCAACTCTGTCACTCTTCCTGGGTCTGTTTGCCCATCGGCCAGTCAGGTCCCTGGAACGTGGGGAGGAAGTGACCTATTGGGTAAGGTTTGGAGTGTGGCAGGGACGCACACTGGGAGTCGGTGCGCTGGGGTCCAAAGCCTCCGTGGGCGTTAGCTTTACAGAACCGGAGAATTAAATGCAGACGCAGCTGCGCTGACAAAAGTGGCTTCTTGCAGGGGGTGGAACAGGGTGGCAGCCTCCCCCTCCGGGGACCCGTCACTTCCTTCGGCGGCTGTTCATTGAGCTGTGCCATTGCGCGCCAGTTCCCCAAGCAAACAGACCAATAAGTAAAACAATTAAGATCACAAATAAGCCTGTGATATACAGTCCCTGGAAGAAGCACAGTTTGAGGTGGACTCCGTGGGCCTTGGCGGGGCTGGAAGACTCCTCTGGGAGGTGACACGGAGGGGAGCAGGCTGTGGGGAGATGCAGGGCAGGGGAGGCCGGCAGAGGCGGACAGGCCAGGTGTCTTCCGGCTGCGAGGAGAGGCCCCGAGTGGCTGGGATGCAGCCAACAAGGGGTGGGGGCGGCTATGAGGATGGAGAAGTGGGCAGAGATCTGGCTCCTGTTGGCCAGGTTACTTATGTGGAGTACAGTGAGTTTTGACAGCTGCACACAGTTCCGTAAGCACCACCAGCATCGGTTCCGTTGCCCTTGAAATGCCCCTGTGCCCCTTTGTAGTCAGTCCCTCCTGTCTGCCCCAGCCTCTGACAACCGCTGGCCTGTTTTCTGTCCCTGTGGTCGTGGCTCTTCCAGAACGCAGTGAAAATGGCGGCCTGGAGCGTGCGGCCTGCTGAGCTTGGCTGCCTTTACTCCGCACATGGATTTGAACTTCGTTCCCGTTGTGGTGCCGGCAGTCCGATCCTTTTCATTGCTGAGTAGTATTCCACTCACCATGGATCCGCTCACCAGCTGAGGGACATTTGGGCTGTTTCCAGATTTTGGTGGTTATTAAAGGGTTTTAAACAGAAGAGAGATGTGGTTAAAAAAGAAATCACTCCCTATACTGTATGGAGAACAAACTAGCGGGGAGCAAACTGGCCATCATGAGGATTGAATCCAATGACTGGGCGAGGAACCTGGCCCACCAGATACGAATTATTCATACAGAAGAGCTGTGCCCTGGGGCAGCTGGGGAGGCCTCTCAGTGGAGGTGGCATTTGAGGTGGAGGGGCACAAAGGTGGAGACAGGTATAGAGTAGAAGGCTGTCGAGGTGCCTGCTCCCCGTTCCTGACCCAGCCTTGCGTACCAGGCTTTTTGGAGTGTGGTCCGCAGGGCCCACCTCAGAGTCCCCGGGGTGCTGGGCGAACAGGCACCTCCCCTGGGGCACAACAGGGGCTGACTCCCAGGTACGAGATAGCCAGGGGACTGCTGCTCCAGAACAGTCCCTCCGTGGTGGTTGGATAAGAGGTGGCCTCTTCTGGCCTTCAGGAACCTCCTGTGCCCTCAGGGCCAGCTGGGAGCTGTTGTTGGGGCTCACACCACCCATCACGCTTGCTGTCTTTCTATAGAAGGCCTCCTGACCAGTCACTTTCATCCCCAGCCCCGCAGGTCGGGTGACCTTCTCACCGTCCACTCCTGCAGACGGTTCCGCCAGACCTGTGCATCTGGAGCCACTTGCACGTGCCCCAGGGGGCCCCATGTCGAAACTCCCCCATCCGCCCTCACTGTATGAAGACCGACCATCTTACGTCGATGTAGGTTTCCCACAGAAAGCGTGCTTTCCTGGAACGTTTAAAATGTGGCTTGAGAGCGGAGCTCTGCTCCTCCAGCTTGATGTCTGGGTGGTACAGAGCCAGGCCCTGGGGTCGCGACCCAGGCCTTGCAGATGAGGCAGCTGTGGCGAGAACAGAGGCTCTGTCATATCTCGTGCCTTAAGCTCTCTGCTGAGAATAAGTCTCAGAGTAATGTTTTAAAATATTTGAAGTAAACGGTAACAGAAACCAAATACAGTTCTTTAATTATATTTTTAAATCGCGTTATAGTAATATGCGTGTTTATCCGCTCATCAGATCTGGTGGCAGGTCTGCCTACTGCTGTAATTGCAAAGCACTGAAGAGTGTAAACACCGTTTTGACTCTTTTGCAACAGCTCTTAGGTGACGTGGAAATATCCGTGGTTTCTTTTGGTGGCCAAGTCGCAGGTGCTGCCACTGGAGCCGTGGCTTGTTCGGAATGGGAGCACGTGGTAATGTGTAGTTAGAGGTTAGTGAAAATAAAGATGTAATTTGTTTTCTTCCCACCTGCGTTCACGTACAGCTTGAATTCTGGTGAACACGAAAGAGCCTGAAGTTCACAGTTGGAGCCCTGCTGGGAGGGCCCCCCTTCCCTCTGTTTCTCCCAGCTCTCCATCTCCGGAACGGGGTGGTGAATCCTCTCTCCTGCCTGTCCAGGGGACTTCTGGAAGGACCCATGAGATGATTCAGATGGAATGTCTCCATAAACCGCAAAGCCCTGTGTGAGCTCCGCTATTAGCAGTAGTATGAGCTCATGTTTGGCCCTCCAGCCCGGCACGGACCAAGAGACTCTTCCTGGCCAATTCCCCCAGGATACCTGGGAACCAGTCCATTGCAGGGAGCAGGCCCGCCTGCCTCTGAGAGGCTGCTTCCTGCAGGCTGACTTCATGGATCATTGTGGGGTGAGGTGGGTAGGGGTGGGAGGGTGGACAGAGATGCACTTTGTGGACAGGCAGTGGGTGGGTGAGCGGGAGGTTCCCTGGGTAGACAGAGCCTGCGCCCCTTCCTGGGGTGGTGTGGGGGTCTGAGCCCAGCCCTGGAGCTGCCCAGGCTCCCCCCGACTGTGTAGCTGGCTTGGGGCTGGGATCAGGAGGGCCTGCCCCACTGGGCTGTGCAGAGACCGTGCAGGGCAGAAGCCATGCTGGTGTTTTCATTCACGCATCCACCCAGAGACAGTGGTGCCCTGGACCACATCCTGGGCAATGCTGGGGACCAGACACGAGTCAGCCAGCACCTGCCCTCACCCCCGCTCCTGGGGAAGATAGACTTGAAACCAGGCAAATGCAACCTAAAGTTCTTAGCATAAGAGGTGAATGGAGGTGGGAGTTGAATCAGATTGGGGGAGGAGGGAATGTTCTGGAAGGATGAAATTATTAGTTAGCCCAGCAAAGGCCATTCTTGCAGAGCAAAAAGCCCAAGCAAACCTGGGTGTAGAACACAGTCCAGAGGCACAAGCCCAAGGTCACAGGGCCTGTTCAGATTCCAGCTCTACCCTCCCTTGCTTGAGCAGGTCCAGAAAACTTCTGAGCCTCAGTTTCCTCATCCGCAAAATGGAAAGGTTTCCAGTATCTATTGCACAGGGCTGGTAAGAGCATTGTGCACACCCCGTGCCTGGGCTGGCACCTGGTGATTAGTGAGCTTCCCAATAAATGGTAGCTTTTTATTTATTTGCTTCTTGATAATTTTTTCAATTAGAGTTGACATTCAATATTACTTTATATCAGCTCCAGGTGTGCAACATAGTGGCTAAACAGTCACATAACTCCTGAAGTGATCCTTCCAATAACTCAAGTGCCCACCCGGCACCCACACAGTTATCACAATGTTACTGACTGTAGTCCCTGTGCCATACTTCACGCCCCCCATGACTGCTTTGTCACTACCCTTCTGTACTGCCGCATCCCTTCCCTTTCTTTGAATCCAGCCCCTGGCCCACCTCCCCTGGCCCACCTCCCCTGGCCGCCACCAGTCTGTTTCTGCATCTGTGTCTGTTTCTGTTTTGTTCATTTACCAAGAGTTTGTTCTTCAGACTCCACATGTAAGTGAAATCATAGGGCGTTTGTCTTTCTCGGACTGATTTCAGTCAGCATCCTCGGTGGCAGCTTATTTTCAATCGTGGTGTGTCTGGACAGGCCGGGGTGGGGCGGGGCAAGGACAGGGGCGAGCCCGGGGTGGGGAGGAGGCCAGGGCAGCTTGGGTCCCCGGGTGAAGGGCTTGGGTCTGATGCAGAAGCCAGTGTAAGAAGCCAAGTAAGCATTTTCTATAAAGGGAAAGGCTGACTCCCCTGGTAGCAGTGTGAGCGCTCCACTCCTATCCCTGGTCCCCGCCCCTCCGTTCCCTCTTCTCAGTCCTGGGAGAGGCCAACCGAAAGGAGTGGCCGGAGGGGATGGGTGTGGAGGGCTGGCAGGCCGTGCTTGGTCCGGGCACCTTTCCCCAGCTTCTTTCCACTGACTTTCCTGGTGGGGGATGATCGGGGGCTTCGAGGCTCTGAAGTGGGCACTGCTAGGCAGTGTGGCCTTATTTTTGTCTGCAGTGGAGGGAGAGATTTGGGGTTTCCCCACTGATATTGGGGGGGCTCTGATAACCTTGTTGGGTAGCCAGCCACTACGCCTGCTGAGTCCAGTGGACTTTGGCCCTCCTGCCCCATTTTCACACAGTCAGGGGGTGCCTAGGAGCTGGGAAGGGCTCAGCAAGGAGCTGGAGAGGCTGAGCCCCCACCCGGTCCCCTACTTGGATCAGGCAGTCGCTGGAGAGCCGTGCAGGGACCGGGGTCAGGGCTGCAGAACTGAAGAGTTCCAGGAGATCTGGAGGCTCCGTGAGGCCTTCGGGCGTCTGGGATAAATCAGGGTCCTGCTCCCCTGGGTGCCCTCCCCACGTCCCTGCCCCAGCCCCAGGCCTGGAAAGCTCAGTCCGGGCCTAAATCCCACATTCACCAGCGTCTCCTGCCCACGTCCCAGCAGCCCCAGCCTATGCGGGCCACAAGCCGGCCTTTGTGGACTTGCCCTCGCACAGGGGCCGTGCCAGGAGGGGCTGACCTCATTCTGCCTGCAGCTGGGACAAGCCCCCCAGGGGTCTGGGCCCCCCTTGGCCACCATGGAGAGATGGGGCTGGCATGAATGCCACATCCTGCACTTGCAGAGAAATTGACTGTGGTGAAGGGCAGCCCTGGAGACACAGCTGCTCATGTGAGAAAGATCATTCATTCATTCATCCACTTACTTAATAGATGCTTACTGAGACCGCGCTCTGTGTCAGGCCCTGGGCGAGGGACTCGTGATGCGGAGACACACGACTCTTGCCCTTTTAGGGAAGAAGACTGCAAGAAAGCACCCTGCGTTAGAGTCCCTTGGGAGCCCCATCCCTGGAGTTCCCGATTCAGTAGGTCTCTGTTGGGGCTTGAGAATCTCCAACAAGTCCCCCAGTGAGGCTGTTGCTGCTGGTCCGGGGAGAATAATGAGCGAATTGTGTTTTTTGTATTTTCAAAACTGTCTCTGTGATCGCTGTTTACTTTTATAAATAGAAAAATCAGTTCTTTAAAACTTACAAAAGTAAATGGTTCCCCCAAATGGCTCCAGTGCCCTGGATGTGGTCCTCGGTTGAGGGACGACGCCTCCCATAGTCTGAATGTCGCCTGCTTGTTAAGGTGGCCCAGCATCACAAGCTTTTGTGTCCTGTGCACTTCCCCTCAGCCCGCCCGTCCTGAGTGCCGGGTGCGCTGGGAGCCCCACATCCTCGCGCCGCCAGGTCCTGTCGGCGTGACTGCAGAGAGGAAGTGAGATGCTAGGAAATAGTGTGGTGAGGATTTGAACACCGGTCCCTCTGGAGGCCAGTTTAGCTCGGATTTAGCTGACGGGCCTGCACTTCCTGAGGCCGCTTCCTCTGTGCTTCTTTAATCTGCCTGCTGAGACAGCGTGCGGACCCTCACTTCCTCATTTCTTTAACTGGTGCGATCATTGACTGGCCCACTTCCTCCTTTTCCACTTTTAGTTTTTTCCACTCTGCTTGGCTTGGCGGCGGCGGCTGCGGGTGGTGACTCTGTGTGTGCTGGGGTGGGGGTGGGGGTCCTGGTGACTCCTACTGATCCCGCCCCCAGGAGAGAGGCTGTGGTGGCAAGTGAGGACTGACCCTTCGGTTGATAGTGGGAATGGGACAGTGTCTCTCGGGGTTTGGAGAAGCAGACACCTGTCCCCTCTGTCTTATCCTAAGTTGAGAACCATTTGAGAAAGAGTCCCACAAGTCAGACGGATGGTAAACCCCAGTGAGCTTTCACCCTAAGAACTGGCCTGGTGGGTAATGCTTCCTAACTCTGCCCCTGAATTAAATTGACCCTCCCAGTCTCGGGCGACTAGACAGTCCTCGCTCGGCCATTCCCTCCTAGAGAGCCACTCATTTTCCTTGGAGAAAAGGAGGCCCAGGGGGTTGGTGCACCCAGTTCTCTAGACTGTGGCTCCCTCTCCAGGGCCTGCAGGGTTGTTATTTTTCCTTCTTGCCCTCCCCGCCCCTGACCCCGTCCATCAGCATTGTCTGTGGGTGCTTTCTCAGTCCCCCCTCCCCCCCAGGGATGCCCTTGGCAGATCATTCATCCACCATGACTGAGTTTGTCTTTTTAGTGTACAGTCTTATTTAATCCATTCAATCCCTAAGAGTAGATATATTCCATCTGTGACTCAGTTTTCGCATTTATTGTTAGGCATAGTAACTACCCACGGTTTCTACCAGGTCCCCCCACTCATCCCCTTCCCTTACACGTTGTTCCACATCGGGACGCCCTTCTGTGGCTCGGATTCACGCGCTCAGTCAGTATCTGCCGGGAGCCTGCCAGCTGCGAGTCCCGTGCGGGGTGGGGGAGCACCAGGAAGCGAGGCGGCCCTGCAGACACTCACGGTGTCTCTTGGAGACTGACTGTTAAAGAATTCAGATGCGCTCATGGGGACAAAGGGGAAGTGAGGCACATCTGGGAGCTGCTGACAGAGGTGGGCAGGGGCTGCGCCAAGGAAGTGAGGTCACTCCTTCACTTAGAGCCCAAACCCAGACTCCTTACTCAGCCCCGGAGAGGCCCTGGATGAGTTTTCATCCAGTTCGGGCCGATCCCTGTTTCTCCAGCTTCAACTTAGCCCTTTGCTACCCTGGCCTTCTGCTGTGTGTTGACACATGGACCTCTCTACAGCT
>PVIA01007729.1:0-79969 GCA_004024845.1 Tonatia bakeri
CCACTGTAAGCCCTTCTCGTTAGGGCACTGCGAGTGATCGAGTAGTCGTTTTGGTTGAAAAGACTCAGATGGAATATCACCAGCAGGAGGCCTGGCATGGGATGGGCCCCAGACAGACTGGTGTTAACAGGCCCCGCAAGAGAACTGTGCTCCCCACACTTGGCCTCAGAGATTCCTTTGCTTCCACGATATGTGTATCAGTGGCATTGCTATCATGTACACTGGAAACTAATCTAAGGTTTATATGTCAATGACATCTCAACACAAAACTATGTGTTAAACTAATGTTTCAATGACAGACACTACTAGGAAAAAAATTAAAGTAAAAAAAGAAAAGAAATTCATTGAGCTGGGGGAAGACATTTTTTTCTTTGCCCTGATACCCAAACTGAAAGGAAGCTTTTTGTCAGATAGTTCAACCCTTCCTTTAAGTGTTACGTCTGCAATGCCCAGCATGGAGCGGTGGCCCTCAGGTGCCTATGCAAGGGACATAGTTTATATGTAGAATTCTGCAACCCTAAATCTTTACGGGCAAGGTCGCCTCCAGGGGACAACTCTACAGAGCAAGCAGCCTGCACACTTCAGGCCAGAAAGTCACAGCAGACGGAGGCCCCCCGTGGAGTCCATTGAATGTGGAGGGCTCAGTCTCCACCCTGTTTCTGGCCGCCTCTCCCCGTGCAGCGGCAGGGACCTTGCGTCTGTCTCTCCTCTCCCGTCCCATGAGGAAGTCACTGACCCTCGCTCTCTCCTGCCCTTCTGGGTTTCCAGGAGGATGAAGGAGGGGAGCCCACTCAGGGTGGGTGGTGCAGCGCCCCCACCTGTCACGGCTGTCAGGGCCGCCCTCGACAGGGGCTCAGGGCTCGTCACCGCTGAGAGCCACTCTCTCCTCTCCTCTCCTCCCCCAGCTCTCTCAAGTTTTAAATTTCCCCAGCTAGTATAAAACTTAATGAAAGCCCTGGAGTATACAATAGCATTTTGAAAACAGGAATTTGTGACTGCTGTGAATCATCACTCACAGCAGGGACCCAGAAATGTGAATTGTGGGAGGGACGTACAAGGCCCCTCTCTTTTTTACGGGGAATTTATTACAGGCGGGTCATTATTTACAATGCACCATTCACATCCTCTAAAGAGCCAATAAACTAGCTGCTGAATATGCATTTTGCTCTGTGGTGAACACAGATGTTTCCAGCTAATATCCATTTCATTTAATTTCTTTTCTCCTTCCTTTTTTTTTTTTTTTTCAAATTCTGTCTTGCTATTTCTGTAGCAGCTGGGTAACTATTTGCCCGTCTTCGGTTTGGGAATCACTCCTCATATTTATTATCATTGGTGCCATTCACGTTGCTATACTTAAGGGTCTGTCAGCATTCCCATTAAAAGCCACTGTTTCCGTGAGTTCAAAACCAGGCTGGTGAAGTTTTCCATGGGTTAAATGTTGGGCATATGAGGTCCCAGCTTGGGATCAAATCACTTTAACAAAGTGTGGAAATAAAATCAGTTAGGATGTTTTAGTGTTATGGGTTTGCCAGCTGAGAAGACGTGGGGGTGGGGGTGGGAACATTGCTTCCAAAAGCTGTTTTGCATTTCTGTAGATGGAATACTACTTTTTTCAACTAAACTTTAATATTACTGTTATTATTATTATTCCCACTACTATTTACTGTTTGTCTTTAACCCCTGCCTAGCTTTGGTGGAGGGAAGGGAAACCAGAGATGGTAATTAAAAGATGACTCTCAGATGCAGGCTGTTTGTTCCGCAACCTTTGGGGGAGAAGCCCACCCTGTTCTCCGTCATCTTCCAGGTGACGGCACCCGGCTCCATGTCCTCGTGGTCACCCACAGCCCTCAGTGCTGCAGGTCGCCAGCGTAGCCTGATTCCCTGAACTCAGTCACAACTGCATTGTCTGGAGCGGGCTCTTCAGCATCAGCTGTGCCGCGTCCTGGCTGTGCGGAGGCCCCCCGGCCCCCGCCTGGAACGGCGTCCTTCCAGCCGACTGATTGCCTTCCTGGCAGGGCTGCCAAGCAGCCCACTGACACACAAGCATTCCTTGAGCACTTGCTCTGTGCCGGGTGTGCTGGTGGGCGCTTTGTGGCTGTGGTCCCATTGAACTCTCACCGTGACACCGTGTGGCAGATGAGGCGGTGGCAGGGTGTGAGCCGTGGTAGAACCCCTTTCCACAGGCGAGGAGCAGAGAAGCAGTTCCGTAAATGCTTTGAATGTTTAGATCAGTAATTATTTGCAAGTTGCCTGAAGCCATCTGACATACCCAGGGCGAGGAACAGCCCCGAGAGGCATCTCACGAGAAGCCTCGTTTCTGACATGAGACACCTGTCCTGTCTCTGTACTTTGCTCCAGGAGGAAACAGCCCCGCCGGCCGAGCCCAGCGGCGTGTGAGCGAGGGTTTCAGGAGCCCAACTCGTCGTGCCGCGGGTGAGCAGAGCCAGAAAAATACGGACTTCGGTTTGCACGCACTTTATCACCCATTTCCTCTGTCCTTCGTCATCAGTCCAGGTCCTGAACCCACTCCACGGGAAGACCATCGGTTCTGTCGTCAGCAGAGGCCATCTTTCTGCAGTCTGGTCTCAGGCGATGAGCGCCGAGATCATTAATGAAGTACTGATGGGTAATTAATGGAGGTGGTCTTGCTGCACACTCACGGAAGAGGGAGAGTGCCCTGTGCAGATTCACATGTTCGCATCATTCTGGGCTTCAGATTGTCTTCACGTTCATTTCATAAGAAATTGAAGCAGCTCTTTTAGCCTGATTAAAAACGGTCAAGTTTACATTTTAAAAACATCTAATTTATAACTTTCCCTGATATTCATTAACCTTGAAAAAGCCTTTCCGAGTGAATTATATTGGTGGGAGGTCGTCAAATGCATGTTCCTGAGCTAATCGGGGCTTTTAAAGTCTCTCTCCTCGTGAGTGATGGCTTCTCACTTCTGTCTCTGCGTCTGGGATGATCTTCGGGCAGAAACAGGCTTTTGTCTGCACTCTCTCCAATGTCCTCTTCATTTTAGGGAAACGTCCCATTTTCTGTCTCTGTTAAGACACCATCAGAGAAAAATGAAAAAGTCTACTCCTATGCCCCAAATAAAGTTGAAAGAACATTAATGAGGTGGCTGGAACCTCTAATTCCCAGGGCACGCGTGGACTGAAAACTGAGACTTCATCCTTCACCCAGCAGGACGGGCCTGGGCCTTTCCCGGGACAGAGGCCTCTCGGCTGCTCCTGACGTCACCTGTGGCGGCAACCGGAGACGGCGGACAGCGAGGGGAGCTGAATTTTCTCCCCCCGGCCCACCCGGCCCGGCTCTGTCTTCAGTTTGGGGCTCCCTCCCGTCTTTCCTCTTTCCTCAACTCTCTCCCCCCTCTTGCTCTAGTCTGACTCTTACTGTTTTTATGTTCAATGTGTTAAAAATACAAAATATTTGAGTAGCTCTTACTATGTGTACATGAACTAAAGGACAGTTTTGCCTGAGTTCTTTCTGACTCTTTCAAATGCTCTAATTTTTGGCCTTTCAAATTTTCGACTCTACGGGCCGTTAATTAAATCTAAGAGTGACTGATAATAACAATATTTATTTTAAGGATCTTATAATTATGCAAAGACTCAGAAGCTGGTAATTGAAGGTCTATTTCATTCTACCATGGAAATGGTACAGAATTTCAAACCCTGTTCTCTGGGTGTCTTTTGCACAGGAACGGTGAGACAGGGTTAACTAATCTGATATATAGGCTGTGAATGATCAACTATCACAAATGGGGTTTACTACTTTCTCCATTTTTTAATTGTTTCTTGCAATGGGTTTCAGTAATCAGACTGTTTCTTTAAACCCCTTATTCACAGAGGGATAATAAAGTGTCATCACGACTTCCGGCCAAACCGGTGCCCGGTGAGTAGTCCCCAACTTAGAGACTTCCATCGCGCTACTAAGGTTCCCATGGGAAGGAGAAAAGGCAAAACTCCAGAAATCAGTCAAGTCAGTGGAGTATCAGTCAGCCTTGAAAAGGAAATTCTGGCACTCACGACAACATGGAGGGAACTGAGAACACTGCTAAGGAGAAGCCCGCAGAGAGAAGGAAACGCACTGCTTCCTCCCGGGTGTAGGAAGTGGCTGGAGTAGGCCCATGCGCAGACATAAGGCGGAATAACTGTGCAGAAAATCAGCAAGCGTGCGGAAGGGCTCCGCAACAGTGTCGAACACGGGGGCTGGCGAGATGTCCGAAGTGCCGCACTCCACAACATCAAGTACACTGCTGTTCAAGTGTCCACAAAACATACACCAAGACAGACCAGGTCCTGGGCCATCAACGTCCCCAACAAGTTTACAACAACCGACATCGCAGAGTGAAGCCACCAAGGTCAGGGGGTAAGAGACCAACAGAGATCAGTTATATCTCTATGCACCAGCAATGCATATTTGAAAGCAAAATTTAAAATATAGTTTCTCTTTTAGTTGCTCAATAATCATGAAATGCTTAGTTGTAAATCTAAAAAAAAAACAACAACCCCTAAATATACAGCCCTGTGTTCTGAAAACTGCAAAACATTTGGTAAAGCATTGATGAAAGGAATCGAAGACCCCCAGCAGCGGAGAGACTGTGTCCGTGGACTGAAAGATGCCCCGTGCTGAAGAGGTCAGTCTCTCCAAGTGGACACACAGATTTAACGGACTTCCCATCAGAACCTCATGAAGGTGTTCATAGATGCAGACAAGATCGCCCAAAACTCAATACAGAAAGCCGACGCCGTCAAAGCCGCAAAAACAGTGCCGAGTGAGAGGAGTGCGTCCCGAGGAGGCCCTCTGCCCGAACTCAGCAGCGGCCCTGCAGGTACAGCCACGAAGACTTCGCGGTGCTTCGGGGAGAGACGCGCGGGTGCACAGAAACGGACGGAGAACGAGCAGCGCCCGGCGCACAGGTGGCCGGCTGACTGCCAGCGAAGGTGCGAAGGCTCAGCGGAGGAAGAGCGGTCAACACACGGGATTGGCGCGGCCGGGCGTCAGCACACAGCCGTACGAACCTCCTGCTCGCCAGGCTTCCTGTCAACGGGGGTGCGGTCGATGTATAAAGCAGAAAGCTGTAAAACTTTTACTTAAAAAAATCATCCCGAAGCTTTAGGGTGAGGGCTTGGTGAAGAGGTGTCAGCCGTGACACAAACACTCAGTCCGTGATAGAAACAGCGATCTACGAACTGCACTTCACCCAAATCTCCCACGCAGGGTCCGTTCTGCACACGGCCTTGGTCGTGGCGACGGTTACACAAGTCTGTACAGGTGATAACTGACCAGGAACGGCACACGTTCATTGCACCAACGCGTGTCCAGGCTTTAATGCAGGCGAGCGTTACCTAAGAGGTCTTCCGCGGGGGCCTGGGCCAGGGGCCTCTCTAGTGCTTTGGCAACCTCCTGGGCATTTATAATTATTTCAAAATAAACAGTTAAAAACAACACACATAAACCAAACAAGTCACTACTACAGTTAATGATGAGACACTGAAAAATTGCCGTTAAAATCAGATGAAATAATTTTGTTACCGGTATTATTCTTCCAATTCATGCTGGATGTTCTTACCAGTGCAGAGGGGGGAAGAGAAATTGCTAGAAAAAGACCAAATAATTTGGGAAGTGTCTGTAATTATATACTTGTAATACCAAATTAATCTAAAAAATCTCTTAAATGGCTGAGTGAGGTGAAGTTAGATAAATATAAAAATGCTTTTCTATACAATGGTAAGAACAGGCTTGAAATACACAGAAAAACCTATAGTATTAGTCACAATAAAGTAAGCCTCATCCTATGAAAAGTTCGGTGAAGGAAATGAGCATGATTCTGCTTAGTAACATAGAGGTTAGGCAGTAAAATACCCCAAAGGCTACATATTGTGTGATTCCATTTACACAACACGTTTCCAGATAAAAAATTATTCGTGTAAATATAGCAATTTTTCTCTGTTTAGTTTTAGTGTAATACTGATGAAATTTTGGGATAGGCTTAAGACACAGTCCTGAAATATTCTGAAAAAAAAGAATAGTGAAAATAATTTGCGACAGCTGGACTGAGGTGTACTTTCCGTATCGTAATACTCTCCCATCTGAAGTGCACAGTTCAGTAATTTTTGGCGATTTACAGACCTGGGCCACCTCCACCCACTCCGGCTGCAGGCACTGCCCCTCACAGCGGGAGGACCGTGGGCAGCGTCTTCCCGCACCCAGCGCCGCACGCCTGCGGGTCTGCCTGCCTCGGCTGGAGGGGTCTGCCTTCCCCGCACCCCACGTGCGCGTCCCCGGCGCCCCACGTGAGCGCCCCCACACGGTGCGTGGCCTTTTGGGTCCGGCTTCTTTTCCTCTGCACAGTGTCCCGAGGACCGTCCACATTGCGACGCGTCCCAGAACTTGATTCCTTTAGTGCTGAATAATTTTCTGTTACATGGACATACCGCACCCTGCTTACTCAGTCAGGCTGGCTGGACACTCAGCGTGTTTTCTTCTGTTTTCGGACCATTGTAAATCGTGCTGCCGCAGACACTTTGTGGCAGCCTTTGTCGCCGTGGGCCTTCGCTCCCCTGGGTGGCCACCGGGGAGTGGAGCTGCCAGAACCGACCTGCGCTGGGTTGGGCGTTCTAAGAAACGGACAGGCTTTTCCAAAGCGGCTGCACCATTTGTGGAAATGATTTTTAAAATGTGAAATGTACATATACATATATGATGGGAAATGACCTATCAGACCTTATAAAGCTAGAATATTATATGTATCGTGTGATGGAAGTATATAGTGCATGTAGTGTAAATTAGATTATAAAACTAACACAATGATTGAGAGAGCTTGTTCATTGTAAAAAATATGCAACCAGATTTGCCGAATAGATTATATTCCCCAGAAAAAGACTTTGTGGGAAAGAGCACAGTGGAAACCACGGCAGAAATAACGGATCGCTCGGCCAGTTGTGCTGGCAGATTGAGGGGGAGGGGACTACAGTCAGAGTCTCCAGTTGCTCTGTCCACCGAGGTCACTTTTCAACACGCTAATGAGTTAAATATATTTCATAAAGACCTGAAGCACCCAAAGAATACATAAAATTGGACAAATAACAAATAAAGTAAGCAGTAAACCTGACTCTGTGAGAGAATTTGTATCGCCAAAAATATATAAAATATCAACAAATGTCATATCCAAAATTGACAACTCAGAAAGTGGAAATGAGTGCAGGCTTCCTAAAATTAAATTATCTTTTAACCCTCACAAGACAAACAACACATCCAAATCTGTGAGGAAAAATATTAGCAACTGTTTTTCAAATACAGCAACGTGCAATTTGCAAAGTAAATTCGAATTGGACACAAATAATACAAGTGTGCAATCCCGCTGGCGTTCAGTTAAATTAGCGGTAGCATTTGTCCCCTAAAACACAGGCGCACCTGTTTGCAGGTTTCGAGGGCCACGCTCCAGGCTGGCCAGGGAGCCGTGAGGCGGGCGTCTGCGTGCGTGTGGGAGGGAGTCAGTCTGTGATGTGGGGACATCGCTTTAAAAATCTCCACGCTCTTCATCACAATAACGTCACACCCGGGCTGTGTCCTGGAGAAACAACCAGGAGCCTGGTCCAAGGCTTGTGCCCGGGGACAGTCACTGTAGGATGGTGGATGAGAGAAAACTAGAAGTCAGCTGAATATCCAGGAGCAGAAGCACGGGAAAAGAATTCATGGTGCACACACGGAAGTACTGTGAAACCCTTAGAAATTAGGTTCTCAAAGAGTACTTAGTGCCGTGTTCATTCTCACACCATCACGTGCAGTGAAACACGGTGCACACGCACCACTATCTATGGCACAATCCCAACTTTATACAATAAAACGTCACCTTTATTTTTCTTTTAGATCAACTGTGACACACATAGAAACACATTTTCTAGAATGCAGCTCGGACTGTTTCTGGGGGGAAGAACTGAGGATAATTTTTACCTCCTTTATATTATTCTGTTTTCTAGATTTTGCACAATAAACATATGTTGCCTTTCTACTAGGAAAAAAAGGTTATGGGGGGGGGAGGAAATGATTATTTTGCAAGCTCTTATAAAGTCCACGTGCCTTTCTCCCTGCCACCTTCTTGGAAAATCACAAAAGGAAACGAGACATCTGCAGGCCCTGCCACGCACAGAAAGGTACGAAGATAAACATAATTAAGGTGTCGCCGCCGCCAAATGAAAGGTTGGCTGCAGTGGAAAGGCGCTGGGAGGCCGGAGAAGGGGGGAGCGGTTTCTCGCGTGAGCATGTTTACACTTTGGGGCATTTTTATCTCTGTGATTTGTTTATTTGTGTGTGACGCTGGCCAGGCTTCCCGCTGCTCTCCCGCCCTTCCTTTGTCTCCCTGTAGGGTTGTGCAGCATTTCGTGGCGCGGGGACCCTCCTTGCCCTGCGTTTCTCTGGGGGGTGCGTCTGTTCTGCGGAAGCCCTGGGCACAGCCCTTGCACCTTTCCTCTCTGTCCGAGGCTGCCGTGCGGCTGCAGCCCACAGAGAAGCACGTGCCCTCCCCCATACATCTTCCTGAGCTGCAGGGTCCAGTCCCCAGGGCCAAAGTGCTAACCACACTCCATAGTGTCAGACCAGCGGAGCTGCAGCTCCCGGAGGCCAACCGTGGTTAATGAGTCCAGAGCACAGTGCAGCCAGGGCCCTCCAGCTTGCAACCCCCACGAATGCCAGTAGCTCCTGGCGGGGAGGGGAGGGCATGGTGTGCTGGCTGCGCCTAGGTCCAGGCTGATGCAGACCGGGTCACCTGGCTCCGAACCCGGGGCACAGCTCTGTCGTGCCCTCCTGAAGGGAAGCCAGCCGGGCTGCGGCCCAATGAGAACAGGCGTGGCACTGGGGTGGGGGCGAGGACAGAGGGGGCGACCCTGTGTGGGCTCCACTCTCTGAAAAGATCCCTCTGGCAGCCGAAAGCGGGGCGTGCGTCCATGTTTCTGCTGCACTGCCATTCTGCGGCCATCGTGTCTCCACTTCAGGGGGTACTGCAGGGGGGACTCGGGGCATCTGCGGATGACTTCAGGTGGCCACTGTCTTGAGGCTGAGCAGCTTAGAAAGGCAAGCAGGAGCTGAGGTGGCTGCACAAGGAACCAGAGGGAACCGCTCCCAGAGCTCCTGTCCCCAGAATGATCCCCAGCAGCGGCCTCGGTGGCGGTGGCGGCGGCCCCCTCATCACTTCTTCTCCCTGGAGCGCACACGACACAGACTTCGATGATGACAAGGGGCGCGTCTGATGGCAGGGCTTCCCTGAAGCTGCAATGACAACAGAAACACACTCTGAAAAATCAGTTTTAATAAAGCCCCAGCCCTGACCCCAGCAACACGAGTATTTATATTATTGACTCCCAGATGAGGCGATCTGTTAGGAGGGGGACAAAGTCTTTTCGCTCTTGTCTCGAGACCTGAGGAAAAAAAATAACTAAAATTAGAGAAATGGGGGCTATAAACGCAGTGAGCAGAGTAAAGCAAACCACCTCTGGGTGTTCATCTGCCGTGGCAGTCGTTTCAAATCTCATCTGTTACGTGGATGCGATAGTTGTTTCCCTTCTGATGGTGTCGTTATGTAGGCGCCACAGACTCAATCCCATTTACAAGTCAATGGTGTGAGGTTTTACGACAATTCCTTTTTGGTGGGCTGATTCCGTCTGAGCCTTCTCGGTAAGGGAAAAACATGCAGAGAGCAAACGTAAGCAGCTGCCTTTCAGAACCACCCGTAGAAGGGTCTCGATGCCCCGGACATTTTTTATGGCCCATCTCTGGCTTTCTGCTCATTGGGAAGTCTGGAGACGGGTCTGCTTAGCCTCACTCTCGGGGAAGCCGTAATTCATGCATTTAAGGGCCTGCAGCGTGCACTGGCCAAACACTGCACGCCGTGTGGAGGAATTTGGGTCTGATTTTGAAACCCCAGGAGAAGTAGCAATCCTAGGGGACGAGTAGTGATGAGACCCAGGGTGTGACTCCATCTGGGGCAGTGACAGAGGGTCTTTGAAAGGTAGGCGATTAAACACCTCCGACGGAGGGACGGAGATGGAGACTGCCGAGTTAGACAGACAAAGAAAATGTGAGAGCCGGGGCAGTCAGCGATGAAAGAAATCACACACTCTGGCGTACAAGGGGGGTCTTATGGGCTGGGTTGTGCACCCTCCTCAGCATCCCAGGCTGAAGTCCTAGCCCTCAGGGTCTGGGGAAGTGGCTGCACGTGGAGAAAGGGAAGCAGACAATCGAGTTTCGATGAGACCGCAAGGGTGGACCCTCACCCAGTGTGGCTAGGTGTATTAACAGCATGACTGGGGCTCTTTATAAGAAGAGACATTCAGAGGGGAGATGATTTGGAGAGAAGGGGAGACCACCCAGCAGCTGCAGACGGTGGTCTGGAGCAGACCCTCCCCACAGCCGCACAGGGCCCCAGGGCACTGAGCCGGGATGACACGGGCGCCCCATGGGTCACCGCAGGACACTCAGTGCTCTCCACCAAACACGTTCTACGCAGCTGGGCTGGACCACGCACGGGGACATCACCAAGAAGGTGCCGTGGCTGCCTTCAGGCAGTCTCGGCTCTGGTGAAAGGTGGGCCCACAAATACATTGAATTCTGGGTGACAAGCCTTCCGTACCATGGGGGCTGGGGGAAGATGTTCCGAGACTCCAGAGCAGGGAGGGAGTGAAAGAGTCCGCCTCAAAGATAGGGCAAGCAGCAAGGAAAGGGGCCCCTGGAACTCCCCCAGGATGGACAGGGATCACCCGGGAACACAGGGGAAGGAGCTTGTAGAGAGAGAGGGAGAGAGAAGACCGGACTAAAGAAAGGAAGGGACTCCTGGGGGGCGGGGCTGGTTAGCACGTGCTGAGTGGAGAAGCCCAAAGCCTGGGGAGCCGAGAGTGGGGAGTGGTTGGATATGGGGGGGGGGGCGAAGCTTCTAGTACGAAGGGCATTGGGTTCCACAGTGAAGGACTCCCGGTTCACAGAATTTAAAGTTGTAATAACAGCAAAAGTGTCTTATGATTCCATTTGTCTTTGTTGGCAACATTGGCCTCAGATTTATTTTTATGGCTGTTAGGTGTGTTTTGTATGGAAAGAAAATGAAGTCAGATGAATTCATTCATTGTTTTACGCTCATAGAAAAATTTAATAATTTCCACTAAACTGGAATTTCAAACAGATATTTTTTTTAAACAGGACTTGGAGTTTAGGTAGAACATTGACATTTTTCCCCTAATAAAAAATTATAATATTGGTACTTGTGCCAAAAAATATTTCCTTAATGAAGGAAGTGAGTACATTACAGAATGACAGAGTTCTATGTTTCCGTGACTAACAAACTGTGTTACTGATTTCCAACTCGGTGGTTGCGGTTTTCTGTGCTATTTCTAGGCATTTAGCTTTTTATTTACCTTTCCTTGGGTCTTTTATCTTTTGTTAGTAAAATTTGACTAATGTGCTGCCCAAACCTCCCTTATGGAGGCATTTCGGAGCCGCATAAATGCAAACTGACAAATTGTTTTTAAACTGTTGTACATACGATCCTTAAAAAGCACCGTTAGTACACATTATATTGTCATGTTTGCAATTCCTACTTGACATGTTACACTTGACAAGTTTTGTCTCTCCCATGCATGTCTCACTGTCCCTTCGACTGTCCCCAGACATGGACACAGCCTGTGTGCTGGCAGGTGCAGGGGGGCCCTGGAAGGCTGCACCACATGCCTGGCTCGGAGCAGAGAGGCCCCAGCTGTGACTCTGTGGAAGCCCAGGGGTAATTAGCCGGGCAGGATGGAGGAGGAGGAGCAGAAGGAAGAGGAAGAGGGAGCTTGAAAGAAGTTGCCAAGTGGCGGTGACTTGGTTTCCAAATGCTACTTCTGTTCCCCCCATCCCTGTGTGTAACTGTTCTCCCTGCCCTTGGTGTCCCCAGCTGGTCGTTGTTGGCCCCCCCTTGAAGGCAGGCGTGACACGCCCTGTGGACTCCTGTGTCTCCCTTCTCTGCACACCGCTCCCCCTGGTTATAAGTCCTGCCGCCTTTCTCACCTGCAGTCTCTGCTGCTGACCCCACAAAGCATGGGATTGCCACCATGCATGTCTGTGCTGGGTTCAACAGTGTCCCCCAAGTTCCTGTCCACCTGGACCCTCGGGTGTGACCTGACTTGGAAACATGGTCCTTGCAGATGGAATTATTTAAGATGATGTCCTGCTGGGTTAGGTTACTCCCTGCTGCAATGACAGTGTCCTTTTAAGACGTGGAGAGGACACAGAGACGCAGGGGACAGGACAGGTGAAGGCGGAGGCTGAGGGGGGAGAGGGTCTCGGCCTTGCTCTCCGGTGCCCAGAAGTGGGAGGATGCAGGAAGGGTTCTCCCGGAACCTTTGGAGGGGCCCGCCGAGGTCTTGATTTCAGACTCCTGGCCTCTGGGAGGACGTTTCTGCCATTCACGCCGGCCCTCTGCGGACACTTGTCCCCGCAGCCCAAGGACACTCATCAGTGGGGCTGGGCAGTTTCCTACCACAGGCTGCAAGCTGCAGGGCTCAGCACCCAAAGGAGAGGCCGATACCTGCCGAGCCCTGACCTCAAACACGGAGGGATGTGTGCAAACTCGCCCGCTCCCCTGCGCGGCCCCAACCCCCCGGGTCTCCCCAACTGGCCGCTGCTGCCCTGACCAGGGAGCCTGGCTGCAGGCCCGGCAGTGTCCCGACAGAGAGAAGCTGGCTTCTCACCCACACGGCGGGGAGGTAACAATGCCTACCCTGCAGGGCTGTCCCTCCAGCTCCGCATAAAAACCCTCAGCGGGCTCCATTCCGTGTCTGCGCTGCCTGGCAGAGGCCGGAGAGCGCCGGGTCCAATCTCGGCTGCCGCCTGCGGCTCGTTCCCTCTGTGCCCGCGCCCTGGTCCGGGGCCACTCCTCGCACAGCTGTGCGAAGAGGGTGAGCAAACAACGGCGCTGACTGCAGAGTGCCGCCCTTGAGACAAAAGAAGCGAGTACACTGGGAAGGAGGTTTGGCAGGCAGGACGGGACCTGTCACGGTTCGCCGCAGAGCGCTCCGAGGCCGGCTGCGCGGCCGACTTCCGAGCACGGCCCCTTGGGAACCCGACGAGGCCCTGCTGGTGTTCTCCACCAGGCGGGACCTCCGCCCTCAGAAAGCCCGGCTGTGCTTTATTCACGCGTTTGTTTTGGACACATGCCATCGAGGAGAAAATTTGGAGACACAGTTCAAGTGGCTGCCCTGTCCCGCGGTGGAGAGAAAAAGCGCAGAGCACGCTCCTTGCTTTTCTTGGCCGAACCAACCACCGTGCCAGGCCTTCGGACCAGGCGCCACCGCCCTACGGGGACCCGCGGTCGCCAGCGCGCCGCGCTGCACACACAGGGCCTGGAAAGCGGGCGCACGGTGGCAGATTGATCGCTGCGGGCCGCAGGCAGGATGAGGAGGGATCTGGCCCCCTGGCTTTGATGTGAAGCTCTTTGAACTCTGTTATTAAAGTGATAAAGTTTCCTCTCCTGTTGTATATACAACGGCCACGCCACACCGTTGTAACTCTTCGGGTTTCCAACATCCTGGAGCAGGCCCGCCGCGCCTTCCAGAGAACCCTCCGCCAGGATCAGCACCTACCCAGAGGTTTCCATGGGGACTACGGGGGAAGGGGGAGGGGAGGCACGAGGGGCGTGGCCCGGGACGCCCCTGACACCTACAGTGCTTCGTGGGAGTCTGTCTTTCCCATCGGGGGACTTCGAGGTGTTACACTTGTTGACACGATTAGGAGTCACTGTCCATTTCCACCAGCGTTCGTCGGGCACGTCCCGGTGCAAAGCCTCAAGCCAGGCTTCCCCAGGAATACAAAGGTGAGAAAGATGGCGCTACCCCCACAACCCCGCGCCCCCCACTCCGTGAGGGCGACCTTCATCTGGTCCGCAGTTCAAATGCTACTTCCAGAGACACCGACCCGGCCACACGCCGCTGCCTGGGCAGCCCTGGGCCCAGTCCAGTGGGGACACACAGACACCGTCACTCTCTGAAACTGCGTAGCTGTCATCCAGGGTCCCACAGGTGCCGGGACGTGGGACGGGACTAACAGCACAGTCACCAGGCACCACACATGTCTGCCAGCTCTGCCAGCAGGTCCCCTGGGAGTTTCCCACTGCAGGTCATCCTGCAGCCGGGAGGGGATTCAACCTGCAGGCAGGCGGTCCTGGGAGAGGTCAGAACACCCCTTCCCGGGGGCCACGCCAGGGGAAGCAAGGACTCGGAGGGAGACCCGTTAAACCGAAGTAGTTCTCAGGTCTGATCATGAGCGCGGAGAGGCCTCTCCGAGTGTGCCGGGGGTGGACCCGAAATAAGCAGCTGCTTTGTAGCACTGCAGGTTTGGTGCTCTGCTGCGCCTCGTGATCAGGGGACACGTGTGAGACCAGGGGACTGCGGCGTCCCCTCAGAGGCCTCCAGGGGAGGGGGCAAGAGCCCTGGGTGGCTGGGAGCCCCCTCTGTTGTCTTAGAGACCTTTCTGTACAGAAGTCTGCATCAAGGAGAACTTTCTGGCCTTATTTCCATCATGATTTTCCCCCCTTCATTTTATTTTCCTCAGCATTTTCTTATCTGCTTGGCAACCGATGAAAAAAAATCACTTCCTGAATCATTTCTAATTTTCCACCCCTGTGAAGTGTACGCCATGAAAACCCAAACCCATATTTGCTTGGGATGGAAAACTAACTACAGTCAATCACACAGATCAAGAGGAGGAGAGAAAGGAGCGGAACAAAGCAGCCTGCATGGACTTTCCTGAAGCTCCGAACACGTCATTCACCATTGGCGGGAGGGTGCACCTGGCCTGGGCCGGGCCTGGGATGCTGTGGGTCTGTGCCGGCTTCCACCTTCCGCGGCTGCTCTGTGCGCACCCGCCAGCCGCATGCAGAACTCTCCGTGCACCCGAGTCACCGTGGGTACTTTTTAAACACACTTACAGACTTCTCCTCAGAGACGAGCATTTCATATCCTTGGGGTTGGTGTGTGTTAAAAAGATACACATTTTTAAAAAAGGAGTACATGGACTTGGGAATTCTACGTTTTTATGCTGGGGTTGTCTTGGAGCGAGACTCGGGCTGATGGGGAAGTGATACTGTCACGCGATCTCACTCACCCTGGGACAGCTTGTTTCCAAAACCGAGACAGCGTTGATTTTGATGAGGCCTTTGCTGGCTCTGAGTCCAGTGGCATCTGCCACCGTGGTACGCAAACAATGCCGTGTCACTCGATGCACTGAAAATATGGCCTTTTCGCCTGTCAATTAGCAGGGGGTGGAGACAGAGGAAGAAAATTAGCACATTCAAGGAAAATGAATGCTTCGGACCTGGCCCCTGCGAGGGACTGGCAGGTGTGCGATCTCTTGGGCGCCCGCTGCGGCAGGCCTCCTTGTGCTGCCCACGCGGGGCTCTGTGCAGAGCAGTCAGGGAACTGGTGAGGAGGAACCATCCTCTTTTAAAGCATTCCAGAGCACGGAGTTCAGCTGGGTTGCTGCAGCCGTGCGGGCGTGAGGCCTGGCCTTTCTGCTGGTGGCTGGGGCAGGGGGAGGCCTGCGTTTTGCCCACGTCATGCCATAAACGCCATCACCACCCTGGAGGTGGCATGTGGATTTTGGACTCCGCAGGGAGCAGTGCACCCGCCCCCCTGCCAGGTCCCTGAGTGGCTGCAGTGCCAGCCCTGTGTCTCTGGCACTGGGTGTCCACACCGTGCCGCCGCTGTGGGTGCGCCCCGTGCAGCCTGTGGACGGCCCCACGGGGACGGCCGAGAGGGAGGGCTTGGCCGGCGGTCAGAGCGGCAGGAGCAGTTGCAGGTGCGCGGCTGCGCCGTTTCCACGTCCTGAAGAACAAAGAGCCGGAGGCTGCCAACAGCTCCGGAGCCCAGCGGCCCTGCGCGCCAGCTCCGCCAATCAGACGCTGCAGCGGGAGGGGGACCACGTCCCGGGCACACAGCGTCTCACCTGATGGCAGCTCTGCCAGCAGCTGAGGAAGGAGGCCGTCAGGACTCCCTCCTTGTCATGGCTTCCTGCTGTCCTCTGGGGGCGGCGCCGGAAGCCCTGCTCTGGCTCCACCTGAGTGTGGCCCGCGGGACAGACAAACGGATGACTTCAGCCCTCATCCCTGCGTTTGAACTGGAGATGCCCGGAGGAGGGTCTCCCTGGCCTTGTGCAAAGCACCCCTAGTCGGGGCTGCATATTGCTCCTTGTGACACTCAAGACATGGCATAGAGACAGAATTTATTTCATTTAGATCAGATTCCCACAGATTAATTCCTGGATGCGATCCAAAAGGCCGGGAGAGGGACGGGCACCCCTCTACCTCATCCTCAGCGCAATGCTTTGAGGCCACGTGCTCCACGCAGCCGAACCCAGCGCGTCCTGAGAGGCCGCTGGGCGGTGCCGGAGCCCAGACTGGGCCTGGTTCGCCTGGGCAGAACTCCCCTGCGCCACAGCACCCCATCCCCCAGACTAGGAGACCAACAGCCCTTGGTGAGGGAGGGTGGAAGCACTCACCGCTCACTTACTGGGCAGGATCTGTTTGTTTTCCCTGCTAAGAGATCTGCTGGAAGCGTTACAATAAAAGTTATTTAAGTCACATCATCTTTAATCTCCCAGCAAAATATCGTGCCCATGCCGGCAATGAATCACGATGTATTGTTGTGCCTTTTTATAGTCTGATCGCCTGCATTGTGTGTTTACAGCCCCTGTATGCTCTCTTTCATGGGGGAAGCGTCCCTGCCACCAGCACTGCACAGCCGGTGAATTTGCCACCTTAACTGCTCCGAGCCACGGTGAGTTGTGGGCCGCAGGTTCCAGAGCGCAGAGCGAGCTTCTGTGCAGGCCGGCTCCGATCCCGGATGCGGGGCCGTGCGAGCCCTGGTTCCTCCTCTGCACTCCAGTGAGTCCCCAAGGGAGGGTTCTCCCGCCTGTGGGCAGCTGGAGGGGAGCGGTGGCTGAACTAGATATAAACAGAGGTTTTGTTTGTTGGTTGGTTGGTTGGTTTTTTTTACCGCAAGCCTAAGAAGGAGCGTTGCTCTTAAACTTCTGGGCAGGGCACTCTTACTCAGCGCCTGCGCTCCAGAGGCTCCAGCGCAAGCCACGCATTGAGATGCATAACGTCTGTCTCTCCTCAAACCTCGAGGCAGCTTCCCAGCCAGTCCCCCAGCACCCAGGCTGATGGATACCGGGGCGTGACCCTGGCCCCCTTCTGCCAATGTTTCTAGGCTCCCGCTCCGACCGCTGGCAACGGAGACACCCCAGCCTGGGGCTGTGGCGCTGGGCTAAGGGTTGCTCCCAGCTCACCTAGAGGCGCATGCGCACAGGGATGCTCTCCCAGAGACGCGCGCGCGCACAGGGATGCTCGCCCGGAGATGTGCGCGCACACATGGATGCTCGCCTAGAGACGCGCGCGCGCACACTCTCAGTTGAACCGCTGCCCTACGGAGGACACACCCCGCTCAGCACCGGGGAGGCTGACAGAATGAGAAGACACGGTCCCTGTCCTACAAGAGCCTGGATCCAGGGGGCCAGCACACCATGGCAACACGGTGGACGTGTTGATGGAAGTGTGAAGCGTCACGGCTTTGGGGGAGTCTGGTCTTTCTCAAAGCAAGTTCTCCCCGCAAGCAAATGTCACCGAGCCAGAGTGCTGAGGGAGTGCGGGGTGATGCGGGTTTCCTGTAAGGACCCCGGAACGATCGGTGCGAGAGTGCCTGTGTGTGAGAGTGTTGGTGTGTGAGTGGGCGTGAGCAGGGGTGTGTTAGTGTGTGTGTGAGCGTGCACAGGAATGCGTCTGTGGGTGTGCATGTAAAAGCGCGGACTTCAGGACACAGGCAGGACCTGTGGGGGCTGCGGGGTGGGCGGTGGGAGGTGTGAGCGCGCATTTATGGGGCAGAGAGGGGAGAGGTCTAGGGTGTTTTCCATCCCGCCGATCGGGCAGCAAGACAAGGAGGGGCCTGTGGGGCTTCTGGCTCCTGAACGCGTGCAGTCTGGTGACCCCCTGTCGTGTTGCGTCCTGCTTCTCCGGGGGCTGCCGTGGAGGGTGAGGGGCAGAGATACTCCGTGGGTGAGCAGGACTCGCTCTGCAGCCTTACTAAGTGGATTTGGGTTAAAGCGAATGTTCTTCCCCTCCCCGAACGCCTAACTCCTCCATCAGCTCCTGCTTATTCTACATGAATACCTGCCATTTAAGTGACTTACTGTTTTTGAAAGTCATCTTACCTATTCACCATAAAACTTTCAAATACTACAATATAAAATAAGATTAAAAGCATCCTAAATCTAACTAGTTACTCCTAGCATTTTGGTGACTACTGTTTAGGACATTTATACACATCTGTGAACAGGCATCGATTCGATGAACACAGACTCACTGATGTCCTACTGCGCTGCAGGCTCGAGAGGCTCCGGCAGCACCACGGTGCGGGAAACAGGCACGGGCCCCGTGGACATGGCGCCGCGGTCTTCCACAGGTGCCGCACTCTGACAAGCACTAAAACGTGTCCGTAATTCAGGACTGTGGTAAGAGCTATGAAGGAATGGAGAAAGTTCCAGGGTAACGAGAAACACAAATATCCAACCCCGACTTGGATTCCGAAGGATGAGTAGAGGGTGGTTGAGTGGGGGAGGCACGAACATCTCAGGGAGTGAGAATACCGCTCTGAGCTGCATGGCGGGAGGCAGCTTGCCAAGGTTGGCGTTTGGAGACATCAACAAGGCTGGAGTTGATAGAGCAAGAGGGACAAGGTGGACAGGGGCTGGAGAATCGGGAGTGGGAGGCCTTCTGGGACTTTGACCTTTAATCCGAGAGCAATGGAAGCCACCAGAACATTTCCAGCGTAGAGAGAATGGAGGCAGAGAGATGAGCAGATTGCAGTTGGAAACGTCACTGTGACAGCAGTCAGGGCGATTGGTAGACGGGACGCTGCAGAGAGGAGGCAGACAGGTGAGCACAGAGGGTCTGGGATTCGAGATCTGGTGGCAGAGACAGAGGCAGTGACAGACACAAGACATGGAAGAGCAAAGCGGTCGGATGGGGGTGGGTCCTGGAGGGAGGCGCTGAAGACCGCAGCTGTGCTGACTTCGACAGATGTGAGGACAAGGCGGGGTCCCGCTGCCTCGCCGTGGGGAGGGGTCACAGCCTCGGACACGCAGTGATGTCTGAGAGATGAGAGTACGCTAAGGTTTGATGTCCTGAGCGAACTCAGCCTGTCGCCTGGACGGGAAGAGCCTGAGGAACCGGTGCGTTGGCTGCCCCGGCCCTATCAAGCCTCCTCCATCATGTGAGGAGTGCTCCCACCTCAGGGGCCGTGTCCCCGTGTTCCCTCCACCAGGAATATTCTTCCCCCCAAAAGTCACAGAGCTAAAGCACTCCCCCTCCCTGCCTTTGCCTCCTTATCAGCTTCTCCATGACTCCCACCGCCGCCTTCCTACCCATGCGTCCCGGCAGTCTGGCCTGCTCACCTGGGGTTCTCTGTCCGTGGGGACCGCTCCTTCCAGCAGGCTCTGCAGCTAGTCGGCCACCGCACTTGCTGACCGAGGTCCCTGTCCCCAGCTAGAATTCAAGAGCCAGGAGGGCAGGAAGCTGTCAGTGGCTGTGCTGGTGGGCACTCCGCAATTATTAGCTCAGAGTGAATAGAAGAAGCAGGTGGCTTGGTTTTCCTCACCAACTGAGATCCATATCACAAAGCAAAAAAAAAAAAGTTTGTTTTCGCTGTGAATTACTGATCACTGAAAGGGACCAGTTCATACCACCTTTGTGAAAGGCAATGGAGGAAGATAAACAAATTATAAAACACGCTTGCCTTTGATGCTGCCACCCACTCCTAGGACTGAACTTGAAGGGAATAATTGCTTTAGGGCATAAAATGTTTGCATGAAGGTGATCATTTGGAGGCTATTTATAACTGTAAAGACTGGCGGGGGCTGGCGGTGAGGAGAGCCGTGTGGGCGCCACAGTGTAAGAGTAAGGCAGGGCTGCGCGGCAGCCACGGAGCCCCGTGCCTGGAGCCCAGGCAGTGACAGTGGAGATCGGGATAAGGGGTCAGACACAGGGTGCGTGAGTGTGCGTGAGTGTGCGTGTGCGTGAACAGGAATCCTTTAGAGACTGGACATGGGGTGTGAGGAAAGAGGGAGTCAACGATGGCTTCGAGACTTTTGCTGAACTGGTACGCAGACCCGACGTTCAGTGAGAACAGGAGTCGGCAGTGGGACATGTTTGAACTGAAATGCTGGAATTCCGGTTTGAACACATTCAATTTAAAATATCTAGTAGCCACCCTGGCTGGTGTGGCTCAGTGGACTCAGTGCCAGCTGTGAAGCAAAGGGTCACCTGTTCGATTCCCAGTCACAGCACATGCCATGGTTGAGGGCCAGGTCCCCAGTAGGGGGCGCACGATAGGCAACCACACACTGATGTTTCTCTCTCTCTCTGTCTCCCTCTCTAAAAATAAATAAATAAATAAATAAAATCTTAAAAGATAAAGTAAAATCTCTAGTAGCCCTGCATGTGTGTTGCACTGTGACCCCCAGAAAGATGGGTTCACATTCTAACTGTGGCACCTTACTTGGAAACGGGGTCTGTGCAGGCATGATTAAGATCGCCCTGGGCTGGGGAGGGCCCTGCTCCCGCACAGACAGTGCGGAAGACACGCAGAGGCAGAGGAAGAGGAGGGTGGTGACAGAGGCGGAGACTAAAGCGATGTGTCTACACACCAAGGAACGTGGAGAAGTGCCGGCTGCCACCAGAAGCCAGGAGAGGGCTGGAGACAGCCCTGCAGTAGGTGCCACATGCAGGTCACCGCTAACCATGGGGACAGCAGGGGCAGGGGAGTGGTGGGGGCGAGGCGTGGGCTAAACAGAGTTTTAAGAGTGGGAAGGGGCTCTCGGTGGCAGCAGCGTGGAAAATTACCTCAAGGAGTTTTGCTACAAAGGCAGACAGGGAATGGAGCAGGGGCAGCCGGGAAATCGTGGAAGACAGAAAGGCATCCTGGGTCTTGTTCCCGATGGGAGAGATTGTAGCACCTGCTCGCGCTGTGGGTCCTGCAGAAGAACGAGGGACTGTGTGCTAGCTGTTGTCCTGAGCAGGTCAGGGAGCGGCCGTTAGTGCATCAGCGGAGGGATGGAGGCCAGAAGGGCCACGGAGCTGCATCTGCCCAGCGGCCAGGTGCCCAGGCTCTCATGTGGAGGGGGAGCGGGGGTCCCTCCAAGCCCTCTCCTGGACGCTTCAGTGTTCCCCATGGAGCGAGGAACAAGGTCATCTGCAGACAGGGAGGGTAGGGGGAGGTGTTGAAAGTTTGTGGAGCCAGGAAGGTGTGAAATAATTGTCTAGAAGACTTAATTTGCCTTTCAGTTAATATGCAAAGTATCTTCTTTTTTTAATTATACAAAATTCAAAAGAGAGAAGAGAGGCAATATAACAAACACCCATAAAGCAATATAATAAACATTAACAAATGCTAAAACTTGTCATATTTGCCCTAGATCTATTTTAAGCAATAAAACATTAGAAAGGAAATTGAGTTATCAGAATTTAAACTTAATGATTTCTCCCTCCTCCCGTGAATAACTTAATCACCACTCTTCTCTTTCGCGTTGTTGTTTTCAGTATTTTAGTTGTTATTTTTACCTTGCCAAATTATTTTTTACTGATGATACGTTTGACAAATTTGTCATTATGTTTACCGATTTATTTTTGTGCTTCTGCTCTACGGGTGTGTCTTCACTGTTTGAGTTCAGTTGCATGTTGTCTGATGTTTGTCCTGTGGTTCTTCTTCCAGTGAGCCTGTGAGTGCAAGAATCTCTGGTCTTGGCCCGTGTGAAAACGTCTTACCCTCAGTTACACGTTGGGCTGGCCAGAAAGTTTGTTTGTTTGTTTGTTTGTTTTTCCATAAGATGGCTCTAGTAGTGTTTAGTTGTCTTAAACTTCAAAACAATTTTGTTAGATTGTATTGTGACAGCTGTCATATCAGCGTGCATTTTAATAAAACATCAAAATTAGTGAGTTTCTGTGTAGCCATGTTAATATTGAAGATGGAAGAAAATACACACAATTTTTGGCATATTAGGCTTTATTATTTCAGGAAAGGTAAAAACACAACTGAAATGCAAAAAAAAGGATTCGTGCCGTGTATGGAGAAGGCGCTGTGAGTGATCACACGTGTCACAAGTGGTTCACGAAGTTTCGTGCTGGAGATTTCTCCATGGACGACGCCCCACAGCCAGGTGGACCGGCTGAAGGTGACAGCAATCAAACCAAGACATTAACAGAGAACAACCAATGTCACATCACACAGGAGACAGCCGGCATACTCAAAAATATGCAAATCAGTAACGTTATTGATGACAATGAAAAATGGCGTCTTTTCTTTTATGGAAAAAAACATACAGACTTTTTTGGCCAAACCAATATGCTATTTTATATGTATAACATTTAGCTGGGCACAGAAATCCAGGCTGATGGATGTCCCTACCAGCAAGTTGAAAACACGGTCCCGTTTCCTCCTGGCATGTTGCGTGGCTCACACATGTCCTGTGACTCTGCTCTTTGATGGCATTATTTTTATCTCCCTGCTAATTTTTGAGAGCCTCTTGAGGGTGATACTGAATCAGAGAGACATTCCGTGAAGACAGCACGGGAAATCATGGTGCTAGAGCAGGAAAAAAGGAAGCCTGGGTGGGGGCTCACGAAGAGGGGGCAGATGTGTGCACGGACAAAGAGGGGCTGCGGGGTCACGGGGGACGTCTCCGTGAAGACCCCAGGATCCCGTTCTGAAAACAATCAGGAGAGGTCTTTCTAGACGTCTTGACTTTATGGTCTGAGCAACACGGATACGTGAAGGCTGAATTGCACCAATTATTTTTTCCTCACTCAGAAAATGAAACTGGTCAAAAAGTGTTCTGATTTCCGGCCCAAAACCCAGTCTGTTGGAACTTGGTTTCATAAAATACTTGCTAACACGAAATCACGGCAGTCTCCAAATTCACTCCCTCCCTCCCTTCCTTCTCCAGCCTCCTTCCTCCCTCCGCACCCTTCTTCTCTTCCTCACGGGGTTTCCCTGCGACCTTGGCCCACAATGCAGGGAGAACGGAGGGGCCTGCCAGCTCTCCGTGTCTCCTGAGCGCGGCAGCAGGAAACGGTTAACCAGGAACGGCTCCCAGTGGCGCCTGCGTTGCCTTTTTCCTGCTCCCCTCACTCTCGGTCCTACCGCTCTCTCCAACTCTCTTCTATTTTTCTCGGTCTTCGTTCATCTATTATTCATCCCTAGACCATTTCCGAAAAGAATTAGAAGCAGTTTCTTTTCTTATTCAATTTTCCTCGCAACCATTTTGCTTCTTTCTTTCCTTCCTCCGGTCCTAATCACCCCTCTTTTGGCAGAACAATGTCAAGGTCTTTGGAGAAAGCTGGTTCCTGTGCATTTCACTAAAATTGCCTCGGACAAAGTGTGGTTCTCCCTGTGTTCATGGGAGAAAATAACCCACCTGTGGCTCAGCTGCAGCAGGGTTCAGACCCAATCTGGCTTTTCCTCCAAAAATTGGGGTTTTTAATAAAGCTTTTATGAACCCCTTAGGTATTCAAAAGTTTAATACATATAAACCAATACAAGTCACGCTTGGAAACACGGGCGAGTAAAAAGGCTGGAGACACCACATGCACATGCGGTCTGTCCTCCGTGGGACGTGGTACTGACAGCTGAGAAGCCCGTTGCCAGTCCACTGTGCCTGTTTCCGGATGCAGCTGATGTCAGCGCCAGGCTTGCATAAAATAGGGACTTCCCTGGCTCCGCGCTGGGGCTGCAGTCTGACCCAGTCCGAGACCTCCAAGGAACCAGCCGTGAGCAAGTGCGTGGTCAGAGTGACAAGGGACTTAGTCCCGCCTCCCTCCGCCCCTGGGTACCACCTGCGTCACACCTTCCTCCAGTCCTGCTTTGGAGATTAGCCTTGCAGATTCCATCCGAAACACATCAACTGCTGTGCACTGAGCCAACGCTTAGTGTCAAATAGCAGTGCAGGGCGTCCCGCACATGACCAGGTAAGTCTATTAAAGATATGTTTTGCTGTGCATAATGCACACGTTTGCCCAGATTTTTTGAGGGGCAAATAAGGATGCAGTAGTATTCATTCCATATCTATATAAATGATTTTAATTCTTTTATTTATGCTTTAAACGAGTAACTCTAGGAAGCAATAATGATGTCCGGATGCAAAATAATACCCTGGAATATGATAACTTTGTTTCTAAATATAAATAAATAAATAAATAAATAAATAAATAAATAAATAAATAAATAATAAATGGATTGAAAAATTAAAATGAAAAAAATTTTTTTGCCTGAAAGTTTGGGCCGAAAACGTGGGTGCGCATTATACAAGACAAAATACGGTAGACAGAGCCGCTGACGTAGACAGACTGGGCGCAGACGGTGATGCGGCCGGGAACCAGATCGAGTGGCGGAGGGAGACGCAGACTTGGCCGAAGGTGCAGACGGCGACTGCGGCGTTGTCTCAGACGCACGTGCAGAAGGCGGCGCGCACGGAGACACAGACGTCAGTGTGGACACAGACGTTGATGAAGACACAGGCGCTGACACGGATGCAGACGTTGACATCGTGGGCGCGGACGTAGATGAGGACGCAGACGGAGGCGGGCGTGGAAGCGGATGGAGACGCACACGGAGCCGCACAGGGCCCTTGGCGCTGGTGCTGGCGCTGAGGCCGTGCGGGTCCGATCCGGAGGGCTCCTGCCGCCGCCGCGGGCTGCCGGCCGTCTCCATGTGCGCATTTCCACCGAGCGCTGCCGCGCTCGATACCAAACCAAGCAGAGGCCAAGCGCCCCCTCTGGGCGCATCTTCTCTCCAGCAGGGACGGCGGGCAGTGGGGGCTGAGGGGTGCCAAGGCCTTACCCTGCCTTTTCAGAGACAACACCAGGGGCAGGGGCAGAGGAACCTTGGGAGGGACCTGGCGAGGGTCAGGGTTGCCTTGACCCTTGGGTGACCCGTGTCCCTGCAGGCGGGGGCAGGAGCTTGGGGGTCACGGCAGGGCTCTGGACGCCGGGCTCCTCAAGCTTACTGCGGAGTCTGCGCCTTCCCAAAGGGACGGCAGAGGGGCCGCGGCGCAGGGGCGGGTAACCGGGCCTGACTGCCTGTGGGCCTCACGTGCCTCCTGGTAGGAGGGAGGGAGGGGAGCCTGGGAGTACAGGGCTTGTCCGGCCAGTGCTTTGTGTTAAATGCAACTAGATTTAAGGGGGGGGGGGGGACAGGTAACCTTCCACGTCCAGGACGTTACTATTGTAACATGAATGCATGTGACACTGAGTGTGTAGGTGTGACTTGTCCCGGGTCACGCGGAAGGTAGGGGTCAGAGGTGGGCCTGAGGCACGGTGCATTTCCATCTACAGCACTGTCATGTGAGATGACACAAGGTTTAGTTAATAAAAGCCACATCGCATGGCATTTGAGGACTGGTTCAGATACCGAAATGTGCCCTGTCATCACAGCTATGATCTCCATTTCTAAGAAAACAAGGTGTTTTATTCCATCCAAGACAAAACTCGCCCGAGTTTCTCCCAGATTCAGCGCAGTCTGGGAGAGAGAAGAGAGAATCTCCTTTAGCTTCTTGCTTAGCTGTAACTTAGCAGGCCCGTGGCCAGAAATCTCTGCCAGTCCACAGTGAGGTTCTCGCCCTAAAATTGTGGGAAGGGAGGCGTTAGACCAGCAGCTGCGGTAGCACCCTTAGAAAACCCCCGGGGCGCAGGGATGGGAAGACACTTCCTGTGCCTAGACTGCTCAGCCTTGGCCGAAGTGGCTTGGACGGCGGCCGTGGATCTCAGTTGAGATTCTTCTCTGGAAGCGCTAGGGGCTAGTGCAGCCCATTTCTGCCACCCTGTGCTTGCTGCAGCTTCAGCTGGGAACACCTCGCCTACACCTGCCCTTCTCAGAACTGTGAGAGGCACGTCCATCCGTCCCTGTCCCCTGCCGAATTCTTGCTGCCTGTGTCTCTCGGGGAACCCACGTGGTGTTCTCCATACACACTGCTAGTTTTAAGATTTAATGCCCAGAGTGGACCCGGAGTGGTGCACAGCTGTAGCCGGTCACTGCGTGCCTCGTGTAAGAGCCTCGAGCCCCCGCGGGAACGGGGTCAGTCCGTGCGGGAAAGCCAGGCGTCGGTGGGAATCTGGTCAAGTCATCATCGTTAAGCAGAAAAGAAGGATGGACCTGAGAAAAAGTGGCCTCTGTTACGAATCTTTATGCTGGGTGCTACGTGAAGCTAATAACAAAAACACCTGCACGCCTTCCAGGAGCTCCTAACCTAAAACAGATGAGTAGGCGGGGAACCGGGGGAAGGATGCCTTATTTCCAAGGAGCTTTTGGAAATTTACCTCCTCACAAACTTTGCACGAACCAATTACAAACAAAGAGCTATTTTTCTACTTGTAATCTACCGTTTCATTCTAATGAGGTTTTTTCATTACGTGGAAATTACTTGCACTAATACTTTTACAGATTGGAAGTACGTAATTTGTTTTCAGTGTGGCACCGTTGCATGTGTCTGCATGTGTCACCCTGTCCAAGACCAAGAATCCCGCCGGTGTCCTTTGGCTGGACTTCTGTTGCGACCCCGAGGGAGTTCCGGCCCAGCAGAGCAGGGCGAGGGGCCAGGGTGCCCCGTGGAAACTGCAGGCTTCGCCCACTCTGTGCCGACGTCCACTATCCCGACAGCTGCTCTGTGCTCCCGCAGCCTCCACTGACTGCTTAAATTGGACTCTTTCTCCCCCTTCATTATTATTTAAGGATGTCTACTCAGCCTCCGTTTTTCTTGTTGCGTCTCTGAGTCTACATCTTTTAAACTTTGTTCTAAAAATAACAGATGAAACCCAAGGTATCTGAGGTAAGAATGATGCTTACTGCCCGGCACGGCCGGAGGGTCCAAGGCAGGGCGTTGGTGGCGCAGCGTCGAGGTCTAGGTCCGCCCATCCCCCTGCTCTGGCGGGTTGTGGACCTGGTCCCAGGGGTGTCTCCTAGATCAAGACAATGACGTGTGCACAGGGAAAGATCCCTGGGCATGGTGACAGAGGGTCCCTGTTTAGGTTCCCCTTCTGTGACCCTCCCCACATCCCTGCAGACTTACAATGCGAGTCTCTCCCAGGCCTGCCCCTAAGTCCACCACAATGAGACCACAATGGTCAGCTCTGCTTAGGAAAAAGACCGTGTTCTGCAATCTTAGAAAACCAGGCAAATGGGCAGAGAACAGAGTTTGCATCTGCATTAGCCAGGGAGATGAGGGCAGGCCTGCCGGTGTTTGGGTAGGCAGCTCGGCCCAGCTGCCAAGACCTCACCAGTGGGTGAGTGAGGAAGCCCTCCTCCTTTCCACGCTGTACTTTACCCCAGAGCCCGTCCCCGCCTGACCAGCCCGAACAGACTCGGCAGACTCTGCGCCCTGAGGCCCTCTCTGTCTCTGTTTCCGTCCCACAGGTTTCTGATGCCTCCTCTGAGAAGGGCATTTTGGCAGGGGGCAAGGGAGGGGGGTCCTGGGACAGGCGCGCCATCCCAAAGGTGCGGACACATCCCAGAAACAGAAGTGAAAAAACGACTTTATTGATAAGACCCCTTAGTCCGTCAGTCACATGAGACAGGAGAAAATGCACACTCATCACACCCATGTGGGGAGTCTGGTAGCCCTCGGGGACTCTCTCAGCTGCACCACCAGTGGGTAGGAGAGGTCCCTTGGGATGAAGAGGCCAGTGTCAGGGTTTAGAGATGAGGTGATGAGAAAGCACAGGACCTGGGGACCCAGGATGGGGGGTCATACACAGTTCAGCAAATTGCTAAAAGCCCGCTGCCCTCCTGTTCTTCAAATCACCCCAGGAACGGTGCCTTCTCTGAGGTTGAGCAAGAATAGCCGCCAGCTCCCTCGGAGAGTCCGCCCCACCAAACCAGCGCCCTCGTAACAGAGTGATCTTTTTGCAATTTCTTTTATCTGAAGCCACGCATAACTTCTGAAGATGTAAATTTGTAAAACATCATGCTTTATGTATTGCATTTTTGGCATCTACTTTAGATTTTAAGAATGGATGTTGTCTAATTATGCAGAGGAGCTCTGGATGAGGAAATACACTAAGTGTGCATTAAACAGACAACTTTAAATAATGGCACTTGTGCTAAGAAGTGTATTTTCTGGCAAGCGACTAATTTATAATGGTCATGGATAAATGCATTAGTGTATGAAATGCTTGTCTTTATTTATTGATTTGAAGGGGCAGTATTATATTTTTAAATATGTCTTCTTTATTGGGTCTGTTTTCCATCTTTTACAAAGTTGCTCATATTTTATGTTTGTTGACATTCACTGCACTTAAATGTTGGAAAATGGAAGCAATTTTACAGTTAAAAAAAAAGAATCAACATTAATAAGACTCAGGCCTGGCTCTTCGGCACCAGGTAGATGTTTGAGGGCAGGGTGGTCGCCGCGATCTGCACTTCCCTTCTGCCTGCGAGCCTGGCGCTCCCTTCCCGTGCGCACATCAGGGGCGCGAAGACCGCGATGGCATGGCCAGATTTACTGCATGCAGAGTGCGCAAACCACTGCCCGAGATCTTTCCGGGCCAATTTAATTTTTAGCTTTATTCTTGGCCTAATGCAATGTTTTAGTTCATTGCCCTCTTTGGATGTGCAGAGGCAAAGATAATGTGTTACACTACATCCATTTAATGTTTCATCGGGCTTTTTTTGGTGTAGCTACATTTCGGTTATTTTAAAATGTTTCATCCTTATCACTTGAGTCGTGAAATGTAGGTTCATTAAATTACCGTGTGGGGGTGGCTCCAAGGGGCAGCCTGGTGACCGCGTGGCCCAGGTTCCTGGGACACCAGCCCCCAGGGTGTTTCTGGGTTACAGAACAAGCATATTTTCTGACTGGACCAGGACGTGTCCGGGGCTTTAGGTTTCACTGGACCCCCTGCCCACAGAGGACCCTAACCAATTCCCCCAAGGACTCACACAGGATGTGTTCTCAGCATAAAACAACAGTGGGTAGTTTTATATAATAACAATAATAATAATGCTGATAGTGATGTGTACATGCTCAGAGTGATAATGCCTTGCATGTGCATGTTGCCTTGTGTGTTTAAAATGCTTTCACCCAGGCCTCTATACCTGTAGGGTTGAATGGATTGGGAGAGATGCAGCCCCATGAACAGAATAAAGAACATTCTGGAAGGAGTCGGTGCCAGACGCCGACTCACGCAGATCTGGCTTTCCCTGACCTCAGTCACCACCGGAGTCTCTACCCAGAGGCAGCCCCGTCTTAGTGGAAGCAGGGCACGCTGCTTGTCGCGGTCACGACAGCGGAGATTCCTCGTCTTTGCTCAGAAATATGTCTGGCTGAACGATTCTCTGGCCACCGTGGTGGGAAGAGACCAAGAGCCACTCATTTCGGTCATTTATTTTGTGTGACATATTGCGCAGTGCAGGATAAGACATTTATTGCCCGGAGAAGTTCAGCGGTTCACGATCAGTAAAAACAAGTGTGTCCAGCTGTAAATGACAATCACAGGACCCCGTTCATCAGACGCGAAATTAGCAACGCTGTAAATCAAGGGTTCTGATTGGTTCAGAGGGCGGAGGGGCCGCCAGAGGCGCACTGGTTTGTTGCGCGCGGTGGGAATGGGTGTGTGTTTAGGGCTGGGGCGGAAGGGTCCCTGGCTCCTTCCAAGACTTGTCTTGGGCGTGGGGAGGGGGCTCCCTGCACAGAGCGAAGGTTCTGGACCAAACACAGCTTCAATCCAAGTCCGAATCTGTCAGAGGACAGCGAAGCCATCGGAGCTGCTTTGTGTCATTGCTGTTTCTGCCTGACTGGATCCAAGAATAAACACCTTCGGTCTCCGTCGTTACTGTTTCATTAACACCTTGGCCAAGTACTTTGGCCAAAGAGACCGGATTTCAGCGCGATGCTAAATTATTCCAGGCGAGTGTGTAATAGTCCTTGATAATTTCCTCACTGCAGTCTCTCTCCTCAAACCGACAGATCCAGCTACACACACACACACACACACACACATGCACACTGGAGAGTGTGCACGAAAAAAGAAAGGAAGGGAGGGGAAAAAAAAAACTCAGGAAAGCTATTTAGGGCACTGTTCCCATCGGGTTTCTCCGCAAAGCAGTTTAACTGTAGTTAGTAAGTGCTCAGTGTAATCTAATAAAAGGCATTTTGCAATATTAAGCAAAAAACATCTGGTACCCAGAATTCCCTGATCATTTTTAACTAGATGCAATCTCTCTCTCTTTCTCTTTCTCTCACCGACATGTGAAAAATAGCCTAATAAGGATCCTTGTGGTAAAATCAGATGGAAAACGGGGAGGAAGACTTCCACCGTCTCCAGCTTCTCATTTGCAGCAGTGCCTCCGCGTTGCACAATAATAATCAGTGCTGGCCCAGTGCCGCTGGATTATTTTGTATATTCATGAAGCCGCTCATCAGCCGTCAGGAGAGCGCGCAGTAATCCTTGGATGAAATAAGGCCAATCAGTGGAATAATGAGGAAGGTAATATCTCCCAAGAGGCCTGGAGTGGGTTTTCATCAAACCGGGCTGTAACTCTCCAACTATTTGCTTTACAAATGTGGGCTTTGATCTCTGATTTGGGGAGGACAGGGGGCCATCCGAGGAGCCGGCACTGTCCAGCCGGAGAGGGTGAGAGCCCGGGAGGAGGCGTGGGGCGGGGGCCTGGCTCTGCGTCTCCGTGGGCTCTTGTTAACGAGAACCGCCCAGCGTTTTGACTTGCTCTGCCGGATACACATTCGCTTAGCGGGTCAGCCGGCAAGCGGCTTTCCCTTTTCCTTAACCTTCCGCAGAGTTGTAGGTGCGGGCCGCGGCCCTCTCTGATCAGGAGGCGCTGGGCCTCTGTAAGTACCTGCTGCTGCTTTTCCTCCCCACACGAAAGCAATGAAGACTTTCTGATGAACCTGAACACCCGCATCAGAGCAGCAAGGCCAGGCGGTGAGTTCCACCGGAAGTGCCTCGGTGGTTTTAATGATGTTTTATTGCATCTTCATCAAGCCAAAAGAGTAAAAGCAACAACTAACAGAGGTGCCGGCGAAACAAACACTGTGGGGTGGACGGCCAGGCCAGGGAACCGCCAGGTCGCCTGCCCAGCTGTGCCTGCTGCGGGCTCCGAGGCGGCCGGCGCAGGCCGGCCCGGAGGCATCCTCCAGTGAGCTCCCCGGAGGCCGCGCCCCGGGCAGGCAGCGCCCTGCCATAATCACCATTGTTTCACTCCCCTCCCTCCGCCGCCCCTCCCTCCTCCTTCCCCTCTCCTTCTCCCCCGCGCGGCTGCGATGCTCTCTCCCGCACACAGCCACGTACACCTCCTCCTGCTCACGCTTTCCAGGGACGTTTCTCCTCTCCTCGCCGTGCGCAGCGACTGAAATAGTAACGGTTTGTATTTAGTCGAAGAGCCTAAGAGCCAGGTGAATGCTGAATGCCGGAACTGCAGTGTGCATCTGAACGGCACGTTTGTGGGGGAGAGAAGCTCGGCCCTGTCTCATCTCCCTTATTAGGCAAATAAGTGCGTGCCTGTTTATTCCCCACGTGAAAGAGAAGCGTTCTCCAACTGCTGTTGGGGACACCGGGCCCTTCCCAGGCCCCACCCCGAAGCCGATGTCCAGCTTGTCGGGTGGAGAGGAGTCGGTGTGTGCCTTTCCATGCGGTGCTCCAGGAGGAAGACTTTGTTTCAAGTTCCTTCTGGATTATGAAGCCTGGAAGACTTCTACCTAAACGCGCTAGCAGCACACCTTGATGACCTAAGAAGTAAATCTGGTTTTTAAAAATACGGTGTGCATTGTTGCACAGTCTATTATGAGAAGCCTTGTATTCCTCAGGGTTGCTATTCAAAAGGAAGGTAATCTGTAGGCTCTCGCTAATATTAAAGAACTAGCACGAAACTGAGGAAAATGTCCGTATACTAAAATCACTTCTTTGAAAATTAAGTGTAACGAGCTGCACCATAAACAAGGTCAAACAAGTTAATTTGAAACGATGCAATGAGGTGGGAAGGAATTAAAGGAGATCACTGGAACAGATTCACTCACTCACTGTGCCGCCGCAGTGTCATCGACAGACCCTCGTGCTGCGTCCAGGCACGGATGCCACCGGCAGCGGGCAGCTCAGGTGTCTCTGGGCGGGGACCTGGCCCCTGTGCTCCTCAGCCGGGTGACTGATTGTCCCCCCGGGCGCCGAGGCCCAGCCCGGAGGAGGTCCCTGCAGACACTGAGGACATGCCGCCTTGGCAGCCCGGCCTCCGGGGAGGGGTCACTCGGGCGTCTTGCTTTTGACTCCTAGGGAGCGGGTGTTAGAATAAGACTCTTAGAGAATGCAAAAGGACTAAATTTGACATTCGATTCACCCCATTCTGGGATTTTAAACTGTGATGTAAATTAGTCTGAAACCGGTCTTTCTTCCATTTTCTCTTTTCAAAATGTAATCCCGTCAAATGACAGAGATTAATTACTGAAGTAATTACCGTTGGAAAGCAAAGGGACAGTTGTGCGAGACACTCTTTCCTCGCGATGACCAAGGCTTTCTGGACAATCACGCTTAATTCCAACAATGATTATTCCGTCTGGCAGAATCTGCCCTCGCAAGGGCACGGAGCGAGGGCGGCTCCCACTCCCCGGGACACTCGAGAAAGAGGTCACTATGTTTGCCTGAGGCGCTGTGTGCCCACGCCCAGGGGCTCACCCGGCCTTCTCTTTGGGGCAGGAAAGAGCCGCTGCCCCTGGCCGCACGCCCACCGGGCTGGTCCGGGCAGAGCCTGGGCTGACCAGGCTGGGTAGCCGGGCACTGTGAAGTGGGTCAGGACGCGTGTCTGTGGCCCCCACCCTCCCTCTCTGGCTCTGCGTTAGGTTCACAGGCGCAAAAAGGCCCCACGGAAGAGGCCCCCGAAGGAGCCCCGCCCCCCACTCCCTGGGTCTGTGAGACAGATGGACTAGGGCCGCAGGGGGCCGTAACAGACGCGTTTAGAATTGGCGTGGGACGGTCAGAAAACAGTGGGTGGGGGATCCCCAGGAACAGACTCTCCGATTACTGACTCTCATAACCTGCTGCCACCTTCATGGGGGCCACGTCCTGGGTCAGGGCCACAGGCGCAGTGAGCAGGAGCAGGCGCATCCGAAGGGGGACCAGGCCTCTTGCAGAGGGCGCCCATGGGCTGCAGCCAGGGTTGGGAGGGGACAGTGGGGGGCGGGAAGGGTGCAAACCCTGGCACACTGCCAGGCGTCACGGGAGGGCGGGGAGGAGGGAGACTTTGAATGGAAAAGGAGGAAAGGGGAAGGTGGGAAGCGAGGTGGAGGGAGACGGAGGAGGCGGGGAACACGGGGAGCCCAGACGGAGCCGGGAGGGTCAGGCTCCGCCGCTTCCTCCCAGGTGTCGGCGCAGGCACGATTTCAGCCGTGAACCATAATCAACTTCCTTAATGAAATACGTAATTAACATATTATAATTGTGGTAAAGATGATTTTGACAGAAATCATTTTCCATATCTAATACTATGCTAATTTAATCTGTTTCTTGCTCCCCGACATGACCTTTAGTGATTAAGTTTCATGGTGGAATTGTTTTTTTTTTTCCTTGATGGATTGATTTATCCACAGTGGTTGAGACCCCTCTTCAGCGTGGCTGTCGTTTTCCTCTCCCTTTAAAAGTCCCCTACAGACTACACACAGGGACACACGTGCACAGGGACGCACACGTGCACGTGCGCATGTGACAAAGGGAAGACGGGGTGCACTTCCTCACGTGACTTCCAGAACCCTGGGCGTGGACCCAGGGATGCTTGGACCGCAGGGATCAGGCCCAGGAGAAAGTATTCTCCTTCTCCTAAACACCTGGTTCCGGGCGCTTCTATTCGCAGTCACGTGGGCATGGCAAAGGGGATGAGTGTGACCATCGTGAAGCAAATCCACCAGGCGACCTGGTTACCCAAGGAGTAAAAGAAAAGGTCGAAATACAACTAATGTGTTCGTGTTTGACCAGATTTTCTCTTATCTTCTTACACTTCTTATCAACCACGTTTACTTCTATACCCGTTCAATGTAGTTATGCTACCTCAAAGTAATCTTAATGACTCACTCTAAAATTGTGCATACCCGGGTAGCTCAGCTAATTAGAGCATCGTCCTGATACGCCAACGTAGTGGGTTCGATCCCCGGTCAGGGCACAGAGAAGAATCAACCAATGAGCGCCTCAGTACGTGGAACGACAAACCGATACCTCTCTTTCTCTCCCCCTCCTTCTCTCTCTCTCGAATCCATACGTAAAATTTTTTTAAAAAAATAAAATGATATATAGTACACACACATGTAATTAAATCGAAATAATGAATATTTTTCTTCCCCTAATTTTAACAGCATAAAACAGGCTTGCATCTTAAAGGAATGAAAGGGTTTGGTGGTGATTTAGGACACTGGTCTGAGAAAGCCCCAGACCAGCGCTACTTAAGGTGAGTGTTTCTCAGATGTTTTTACTTCAGCTCACAGCAAGAAAGATGTTGTGCAATGTTGCCCCAAACACACACACAGAATTTCAGGAAACAACACTTCGCATATGGCATACATTTTGGTCTATTCCACTCTAGACTCTTCTGTTCAGCCTGAGGGTTCCTTCAGTATTTTTTGAAGGGAGGTCTTCTAGCAATAAATTCTCTCAGTTTACGTTTATCTGGTTATGTCTCTGTTTTGTCTTTTTTTGCCTATGGAATTCTGTTGTGACAGTGTTTTCTTGCTTTTACGCGTGGATGTGGCATCTCACTGCTGTCTGGCTCTCGTTGTGGGTGATCCTGTGTTAGTCAGTTACCGTGTTGTTTCCTCTGCGGCCTGTCTTTTCTTTCTTCCTTTCTTTTCCTGCTTGCAAGATGGTTCTGTTTGTCCTCGGCTTGGGGCGATTCGGCTGACACATGCGCGTGTGGATCTGCTCAGTTCCTCTGACGTGGATTTGCGGCGCTTCCTGGATTGTTTGAATTAAATTTGGGACGTTTTCCACTGCTGTCTCTTCAGTTTTCTGCCTGCTCCTCTCTCGGACCCTCCTCCGGAGCCCCGAGGGGCGCGTGCTGGTGTGTTTGATGCCGTTCCCACGCTTCTGAAACTCCGTTCACTTTCCTTAAACCTTCGTTTTTCCCGCCCTTCGGATTGTATAATTTCTGTTGATTTATTTCCAAGTTTCTTCGACTCTTCCTTCTGCTATTTCGAGTCCGTGGCCGAGCCCACTTATTGAATTTTTCATTTCAAGTATTGTGTTTTTCAACTGTAGAATTTCCAACTGGTTCTTTAAATAAGTCTGCTTCTTTGTTGTGATTTCCTATTGGTTTAGCCATCATTATCATATTTTCCTTTAAGTCTTTAGGGATATTTTTAAAAATTCATTGCTACTTCGAAGTGTTTGTCTGCTAAATCCAACATCTGGGCCCACTCAAAGTCAATTTCTATTGGTTGAATGTGGGTCACAATTCCTTGTTTTTTTTAGCAGATCTTGTGTAGTTTTCTAAAATAGTAGACATTTTAGAGAGTATATTTTAGCTAGGCTAGATTCCTGTTTTTATAATCCCTCATTTTTTTTTTCTTTGTTAATAGTTTGTATGGTGTTATACTGCAGAGCCACTCTGTTTGCGGTGCATGGCCATTGGTTTTTCTGCATTTCTGCTTATTTTAACCATTGTATTTGAGGCTGCTTTCCGTGGGATTACGCTCGAGTCTGCATAGCTTACCGGCCAGCCAGTGACCTGGCGGAGGTTGTACTCAGGTGCCTGGCGCTGTCACGGCTTCTGGCCTTGTCAGCCAGTCTGCACGGGACTCAGGGGGCACCGCACTCCAAGTTCAGCCGCTTCTCTGATATGTCTCACCTCCTTTCCTCCCAGCCATCCCCGTTCCCTGGCACTTGGGCAGAGTTGATAGGCAGCCAGAGAGGTGTGGAGGGCAACTTTCTGTCCTTCCACGGCCGCCTCACTCTAGGACCTCACCCTAGATTTCCTCTGGGCCTGTCCTAAATGAAACTTGGACATGGGGCTAACTTAGCCACGGGTTTTCCCCATCGTTGCCCCGTGAATCAGTTGCACCGGGGGACAGCGCCCCCTGGGCTTCGCTGCCTCCCTGCCGAGTTCACTGCACTCTTCCCAGACCCAGGCAAGGCTGCTGGTTCTCAAGGTCGTCTCTGCCCTTGTGAAAGCGCCTCGTCATGCCCTGGCTGAGGATGGGGCTACAGAACCAGTCTCAGGCAAGAGGACGAGACACTCCATTTTGACCCAGTTCCAGGAGTGTTTCAGGATTAAAAAAAAAAAAAAAAAACTTGTCAATTTGTTGTTCAAATTTGATCCATCTCCAGAGCCTTGAAAGAGTTGCTTTTTACTTGTCTGTCCTTATTTATGTGGGAGATGATCTGCCAGCCTCTTCACATTGACGCTGCCAGAATTCCATTTATCCAAATTGGATTTAGAACCATTTTTATTACATCAAATAGAAGGAAGTCGTTTGCCCACTCCCACCGAACTTCCTTCCTCGGGCTCTCTCCAGACCCAGGCTCTGCACCACGGCCCAATCATGTGCTCTGCGTGCCGAGCGTCGTGGGGTTCTAACCCTTCCAGCATCCCAGAAACTCAGTCTGTGGACGAAGATCATCTTTCACCTCTCGTCAGCATGCCTGGGAAGATTGAAAGGGCCTTTCACTCGGCCCCACCCAGTACACGGGGAGATAAAATGGGGCCATATTTTCTTCTTTCTTACAAGTACACAGAAACCGTAAAGTGTGTTATCTCACGAAACTGGGTGACCTACTATCTGGCATTAAGCTTTTGTCTTCTTCTTTCATGGTTTTTTTTTATAACCTCAGTCGAGACGGAAGGGGGATTAAATACTGCTCTGTGGAATGTAATGCTGTGATTCTGATGTGGGTGGCGACCTGGCGGGAAAGAAACGAATGGAGACCGAACAGAGCCGTGCTCCAAAATGTGATCGCGCGCTTCCGCGGGGAAAGCAACGCCCCTCTCAGAATTTGATGTGGCATTCAGTTAGTTCTCAATACGTACTGTCTAACTCATCTGCCTAAAATTAAAAGCCAGTAGGCTTTTTCTAGGTTCCCACATGAGACGCCGCATCAGTGAGCTGACAGGGAGGAAACAGGCCTTGGAGACTGTGTGTGCGGATGCTGAGTTCAGACATATGGCGAATGGAACCGCAGGAATCACCCCAGGACGAGAAGCCCTCGGAGAAATTGGGAACGGACATTTCAAGATCTTTTTTTTTTCCTTCCTTGCCATGTCAAAGTGAGATAAAAATAATTGAACTTTTCCAAATTTGTAAAACAAGTAGAATTCAGATACACCCAAGGGGGAGGCAGTGGATGAACAGATTCTTGATCTGGTGCAAATGTGTGTGTGTGTTTACCTACCTAGTCATGGTTTTCTAAGTCTAAAGTATATTAAATCTTTTTACTCTCCTCCATGTAAATTTACTCAGTACAATAATTTGAAATAGTGGCAAGATTTCCTTTTATAATTATGTTTATAAAGCAATTCCTTTTATTCTGGCCCTCTCCTCCATCAGGCCAGCCCAGGAGCCTCAGAGGAGCGAGCCGGCAGAACGAAGGTCCAGTGTCCTGGCTCTGAGGCCCCAAATTAGGACTGACACTCACGGCCTTCGGCTGAAAGAGCAAGCACTTGGTGGGGATAAGAATTTCTCTGCTGCTCCTCTTCCTTTCTGTAAGAGCTCTTCTCGAAATCTGAGAAGGAAAGAATGTATGTGGACCCTCCAACAGCCACATGAGGGATAGTTAGGGACTTCCTCTGCACGCCTGAGGAGACTAAGAGAGTGGGATTCCCCAAGAACAGACCCCGAGGGCCCCGCCTCTGCCCAGGGCTGGAAAACGCTGGAGGGCGCGGTGGGGAAAGGAGGGAGAGACCTCACACTGGTGCTTCTTCATGGGACAGCCGACCCCACGGGCTCGGGCCGGGACCAGTCTCAGTGTCTCTAAGGACGTAAATGGCATTCTTTCCACCACGCCATCCCTTTCATGATGGAAAAAAACCTTCATGTTGCAAGGATGGAAACAGTGGCCACTCTGTAGGGCCGCTCACCACCGAGCCTGCTGTCTGGCGTCTTCTCTCCGACAGGGGCCGATCTGCCCGAGTGTGTGTTTGTAGAAATCAAAGGAGCCATACTCGCGATTCTTCCCACCTATGAAGATTTATTTCAGATGGATGCAGAATCTAACATCTCGACACGAATTTAGATGTTTATCTATAGTCATAAAAGAAACTAGCATTTTAATTTGTGCACTGAGGCACATGCACTGTCACCCACCTAGAACCACGGAACTTAGGGTTCTCTGGTCAAACTGCCGTATTTACTGCATGTAAAAGAACATGCAACCAACACTTGCATCTGAAGCATTAACCCATCAGCAAGGTCCTCCCCAGAATGGAACGACATAAATGATGAAAACAATGCATGAAAAACTACTTAACACCTCTAGAAAGAAAAATGCATGGCTTCTCATTCCTCGGATATAAAACATACCGTGGAAATTGTGTTTATAGGTGCCAGCTCGTGTGACTTAATAGCAAGAGCCCGGAGTCCCACTCTCTTTTTTTAAATAGCTGATAGATGAGGCAAGGGAGATTTATCACTTTTTAATTAAGCTCACGTCAACTCATAGAGTTTATTTCAGTACAAATCTGTTGACCGAAGTCCTTTTGGAAGAAACTGCCCCTTGCTGAAGCTTTAGTATTCATGGGAAATTTCACAAGACGCGTGGGCCGCTCCCTGGGCAGAGCTGCCACATTTCAAGCTGCAGCGAGTGCCTTCTAGGGCTTCCTGTGTGCCCAGCATATTTATGGAAATGAACCTAAGATCAATCTTTGTTATTTTAGAATCTGGAGCAGCAGGTCTCATGGCCCAGAGGGAAAAAACAATAAATGTTCAAATAAATCTTTTGAGACCCCAGTTGAACCCCAAGCCCATGTGCACTGCACCCCTCCCCCAGTCGCTGCTCCAGACCTGGAATTTGGAAGCCTCTGCCCATGACCAGCAGCACCATCGATTATATGGACATGCAATTAAAATGTGGACTGTGCTGCTTATTACTGAGGCTCCGTATTTCCTTTTTGATTCCAATCAAGGCCTTCGTCAAATTTTGGAGATGAATCTTCATGCGTTCTGGAAAGGTGGCAGCATTAGGACCAAAGGGTAAACCGCTGACCAATGTAGTGGAACCTGGTTTCAACAGTTTGGAAAGTAACGAAGGACAGGTATTAAATCCAGATCGTAGTTAAGCCTCCCCAAATCCAGATTCTGCTTGCTTTTCAAATGCTACTTGCCATTCAAAAGGCCGACTTGGCCCTGGTTTGAGTGGCTCAGTGGGCTGAGTGCAGGCCTGTGACCCAAAGGGTCACCAGTTCAATTCCCCGTCAGAGCACATGCCTGGGTGGGCCACCAGGTCCCCAGTGGAGGGTGCTTGAGAAGCAACCACACATTGATGTTTCTCTCCCTGTCTTTCGCCCTCCCTTCCCCTCTCTCTAAAAAGAAATAAATCTTTTTTTAAAAGGACACTTGACTGCTATAAAGACCCCCCCCAAAGAAAAACCCATAGCTTTAATGAGCTGTAAACAGAGGTCAACCGTCTTGTGAACAAACATTTGGAGCTGATGGCGGAGCTCTGGGCCGCTGGGGACATTGGCGAAACCTGGCATGTAGTATTGGGTAACCGAAGCCATGGAGGCCAGTTCCAAGTGACCCGGTGACATCGGCAGGTCTCACACCAGCTGGCCCAACAGCACTGCCAATGTCAACATCCACCGCTCTGCCCCCTGGGGTTCCGCCTCTCCTCCTGTGCTTACTGCACCCTTACAGGCCACAACCACTTCCTTCCGTTCACAGCCCACGCACTTTCCCTCCGCCAGGAAGCCTCAGCACGGGCTGAAAGTTTCCTCACCACCTGCCGCCTCGGGGTGGGGTGCGAAGCCCAGGCCAGGCCCACAGCTTGGGTGAGGAGGCTGCAGGCTCGCAGGACAAGATCCCAAGAACACCCACATAGCATCGGTTCTGCACCCTCGTCAGGGCTGAATGCGTCTCCTGGAGATTCATCACTTGACACCTACCCCCCACGGGAAGAGTGCTGGGAGGCGAGGCCTTCTGGAGGGGCTTAGGTCTTGGGTGTGGAGCCCAAATCGTGGGATTTGTGCCCTTGCAAGAAGAGATTGCGGAGAGCTCCCACACCACTCGCACCAGGTGAAGGCTCAGCAAGATGGTGCCCAAGAACCAGGAGGAGGGCCCTCACCCTGCTCCAGTGTGCCGTGCCTGGGTCTCGGCCGGAGCCTGCAGAACTGGGAGACACCAGTGTGTGCTGCTGAATCCCCCACACTGTGGGACCTGTCCCAGCCACAGGGACGCCCTGAGACCCCGCCCATGCATGGAGACCCCGCCCACACCACTCCCATCTGAAACACTGTTCCTGCACTCCTGTCCTGGATGCCGGGACCACGGGGAGAGAAGTGGGCACCTGCAGTGCCTCTCCTCCTCCCGGCCCAGGTCCTCACGTTCCACACGGCCACAGTTTCTGTGGTCCCAGCCGCTTCCACAGTTCTTACGTCTCTCTGCTCCTCCCTACTCCCGGTTCTGTGACCAGAGTCCCTTGGCCTCTGCCTTTGCCGTTCCCGTTGGAGTATTCTGTGGCCTCCTCTCTCATCACTCCCTCTGGTCCTGTGAAGTCTGAGCCAGCCTTTGCCCGCTGCCACCTGCGTCTCTCCAACACACAGGCCACCCCGTCACTCCCCTCCATGGAAACCCTGTCCCGAGGCGCCTACCAGTTAGGGAAGGTCTGTCACAGCCCCAGGCACCACGAGGCACCCTTACCCATTGTCACACTTGCTCCCGCCACTCAGGCCGAGGAAGCTGTCATCTCTTCATTGGGTGTTGAGACTCTGCATGGCACCGACCAGGATAGACATGGGAGGAGACACAGGACCGTACTACGTAGTGTCCCTGGGCCCAGGGACAGTGAGCTGTAGGGAGCTCTGTGTGTGGGGGTGGGAGATGGTGGCAGAGGGTTATGGGGAGAAAGCAGGGTGGCAGGTATCAGAGGGGTGACGTGCAGTGGGAAGGAAACGTTGGCGCTGGAAATGGGGGGCCAGGAGACCTCTGCTCTTCCGGAGAGGGGGAGTGGCAGGTGCCGGGGCTGCTGCAAGCCAGCCGGGCTGAGGCAGGAAGAGCAGCAGGCAGAGCCGCCGTCTGGGGAAGGGGGAAGGAAGGCGAAAAGTGGTCATAGCTCTGGGGGACACAGGGACACAGGGGAGGGCTCTAAATGATTTTTATTAATAATTAAAAAATAAAGGATCGCGAGCCTGCAGGCCGCAGCAACCTGCTCCGCCGTAGTCTCCGAGCGACCTTGGGACGCGCGGGGGCTGAGGTCAGCGCGCCGCCGGGAAGCCTGTTCTGATCCCGTGCCATCGCGATCACACAAACGGGGATTTTACGGAGAAACAGAGTAATTAAAAATGTCACTGTTATTACGGCGCGTCTTCTTCACACAGGAGCAGGTGGAGGCCGCGACCTGGAGGCGAATAAATGCCTCTTTGTTGTTTTCATATGAAACAGGGCTGTTTTTTTAAAATTATTATTATGACTTAGGGCATTTCATTAAAATTGATCAGCCCGGTTTAATGCAGGATTGACTGCTGTGAATTTGTAAATTTACCTTAAAGAAAAACCAATTTGTGTCAAAAAAAATCTACAAACAAATCACTCAAGTCAGGATGAGAAGGTGAATTCCTGTGCGTGTGAGTTATACGGTGGGATAATGTATACACGCCACGTGTCTCAGACGAGTGATATGTCAGGAGTGCCAGAGAGGTGCAGGGACAAGTGGCTGGCTCAGTCAACTGTGATTTTTGTTCCTTTTCAATGAAGGATGACACCCGTGTGCGCGCTGCGGGCTCACCAGCAGGTGCTGGGAGAGGCCCCGATGGGCGGCCGTGCAAGCTGGGCGGGCCTCTGGGGTAGATCAAGGCATCCGCGCGTGCGGGCTCCCTCCCGACGCCCCTAGTGGCTGGGGAGGGCGCTGCACTGAAGCCTCCCCCCGCACCCCCCTGCCCCCCCAACCCCCGTTCTCCTTGATCTGAAATAGGTCCCTGCAGGTATCGCTGCAGCACACGGGGTGCAGACGGTGTGAATAAATAGGAAGGACCGAGGCACTCTTTACAATTTGCATGTTGGCTTTTAGTTTAAAGCCCAGTGCTAATTTTTACTTTATAGTCTAGACCCTTTTCTCTTTCTTGAAGCCTATGATGATTATGGGGGGGGGGGAGTCATAACACAAAGGGAGGGCCTGATAGAAAAGGGACATGCTAGAATATTAGCATGATGTTTGTGTTTTAAAGCATGCTGCGTTTCCCAACACGTGAAACCATCCCAGATTCTTGTATTTCCCAACCTGCACACTGGAGGCCTGACTCACGTGTTACCACCTTCATATTTTGTATACAGATGACACGGTTTTCAGTTGGTAATTATTTCTGTACTATTCCAGGTAATTCTGTCCTATTGTAGGTTTTACTTTCTTGAAATTCTTAACTTGTTCCTTTTGGGTGTTTAGCAAGAAAATTGCAAATGGTGGGGGCTCCTGATTATCTAACATAAATTGTGAGGATGAATCTCTTTCCATGAATGAAAATGAAAACTTTGGAGCGTAAGTAAAACCTGTTTGAAGACTGTAAAACATGCTAATGTATACGCCCCATGAGGATGAAGACTACTTCTCCTTCACCAGAATTTCCCAGCAGTGCCCAAGCATTATTAAGACATTCAAGAAAGAGTCTCTTTTATGTGTGATGCCGCTGTATCATTTCATACACACTGATTCTAATGCCATTAAACTGATCTGACTTTAATTTCAAATCATATATACATAGATATTTTATTGTATGTATGTTAGATATAATATATATTATGTACATGTAATCTCTGTCTAGTATATAAAATAGACATTGCATAATTTAATACATTAGCACATGTAATTAAGTTACATTATCATATTACATTAAATTCTATATAATCATATATAAATATATAGAATAAATATTATACATGTGTATATGCATGACTGCGAAGTTTTAAGATACACTTTGAGTTCTGGCCATTGTTACCCCACGTTACCTGCTGACCCAGTCTCTCACTGGCTCCCCGTGCATCAGACGTACCTGAGTGATGGGCTTGGTCTGCCCCCCTTGGCATGTCTGGTTGCCATCTGGACGTTAAAAAAGGGTGATTGCCACCATACCAGTTACGGGTCAACCCCAGCAGCTGCTGTTGGCCATTCAGAGCACAGCGCTGCGTCCTCACCCGCTCGGGTTTGCGCCGGGCAGTCCCGTCCTGTCCTAGCTGCAGTGGATGCAGTGGAAACCCTCCCAGTCTGCACCCATCTGGGGACTCACATCCTCTGGGTCTGAGCTCAGGAAAGCTCAGCCCATCGTGCCTGGCTGGAGAAGCTTCTCCCTAGTGGGCGTTTTGAGAAGGGTTTCCTTGCTGCTGAGTTAATATAGGAGGGGACATCGCTTTGTTTTCCTGATGGTAGCTTGCGCCGATGTGGCTCTGAACTCAGCCACCGCGGACAAGCCGGAGGACGAAGCATATGCATCGCACCCTGGGAAACAGGACATGCAGTCCCAGCTGAGGTCGGGATGGGGTAGAAGCTTCCAGGAGCTTGAGGAGGAGCAAACGTGTGCAGAAATCACGGGGACGAAGGTGAGTGGGTGGGCAAACGAAATGTAGCGTGAGTCCGGGGCAAGAGGAAGGCCCCCGGGGTGAGGAGCCCTCAGTTTGAAGGGAACCCAGCAGTAGGGCCACGTGGTTCTCCCCAGTGGCCGTCTGTCATGAGGCCCCCACTGCACCAGGCTGGGTTGGCCAGGAAAGCATTGTGGGATGGCAGTGGAGCAGAGAGGGGAGAGTGGGCACCGCAGCTCGTGTGGCACGTGGGGTCGTGGAACTGACGACGGACATGGAGAGAAGCGAGTCTGTGAGAAGGACAAGCCACTGTGAACACCGACTCCCGTCTACATCGCTGGGGCCGTGGCCAGCACCCTCACCAAAACGGGTGGGCAGCCACATGGCAGCGGGGGACGGTGGGGGGGGGGGGACTGAGGTCCCACCTGGCTTCTTCCTGGTCCTGATGGGGCCCCCGTGTTTGCTCTTCGAATTCACCCTCCCCTCTGTCCCTTGACAGGACGAGTGGGTCAGCGGGCACACTCTGTTCTCCAGCTTCCCGCTTGGGCTCACCCCACAGCGCTGATCCCTGGTGAGCAGCCAGGGAACAGCGTGGGGGTCGGGCACCCCACCAGTCCCTCTGCCCAGCCCTCAGCCGTGGAAGACCGCGGCTTCTGCCTCGCCAGGCAACGCCGCTGGCATCAGAAGGAAGACCTGCGACACCAAATTTGTCTTCCTTTCTTCGTTCATCCCGATTGGATAAGGCGATCTACGATTGGGTGGAAAGCACGGGTTTCGAGAGGAGTCGGATAATTTATCCAATCGTATTTAATCTTAAATTTTATCTGCAGAGCTTGAGGGGATTTTTGAAAAGGTTTAAAACGCACTCGGCATGGACACTATGACTTTTACATAGAACGCGCTTCTACAGTCAGGCCTCTCTGCCCGCTGTGCGTCAGTGCTGGCGTTTGCAGAGGCCGCATCCCTGCCGCGCACCTCGGGCAGCCGGGGGCGCACAGTGGCGCGTCGGAGGCATCGCGCGCCCTGATTTCTGTTGCAGGCCTTTGTTACAGAGGAAACCAAAAATGCAGTGAGGGAAACTGCGTGAGAAATTTAAAGTTTCTAATGAATCAGTCTGAGCAAGGAGATTATAAATCCTAGTCAGTCTTTCTTTCCTTCTTCCTTCCTTCCTTCCTTCCTTTTTCATAATTGAGTAAGAAATGGGCACAAGGGGAAAATAAGTAAAACCCTTCAAGGCAGTCTACTGCAGGAATGCTTCTAAATTATCGTTCGGTATTATTTTATATTAAAGTGCAATAGTAATTTTTTAAAAACCCCTCAGAATGAGGCAGGCATTTATTGATGAAGGTTTTCTGAAAACGCCCTTTAGAACGAGGGCCTGGGTGGTTTTCTTGGCATTGTCACGGGAACCTCCAGACCACACCGAAGGTCTAACTCATCATTCTCAGGAGCAGACGCGGCTTTCCGGCCTGCCCGAGAAATCGGGAAAGTCGCCCGGCCCAGCACGGAACTCCCTCTTCCTGCCGCCTCCTGGGGCAGAGGCATCTGTCTGCGCCGTGCGCTGCTGCGTCCCTGAGGTCAGCCACCGCGGTCGGCGCATAATAAGCTCTCAATAAATGTTGTCTGAGTGCACACGTGGATGCAGCCTTTAGAAAAGATGGCGAGCCTCATTAGAAGAGACGTGGCCAGGCCGGGTGTTCACCGAAGGACCTGGTGGGCGCAGAGCCACCTGCGGGAGAGCAGGACACGAGCCCGCAGGAGCGGGCGGACTTGCCTTTGCAGCAGATGTGGCCTTTGGCAGCACTGCGAGGTGGCTTAGAGAGGTGTCCTGGCCACTTTCAGAATCAAGCTGCAATGCACAGGCGCGGAAAGAGGCACGCCGCCTGTGCTCTGCGCACCGCGTGGGACAGTTGCAGGCGCCAGCGCAACGGCAAGCAGAGCGAGCTACAGGCCAGCTCTGCCCCCCAAGGAAGCCCCCGCCCCGCCCCGCCCACGGGCATCCGCTCTCCCGACTCCGCCCCACAGATCACGTGTCCTTTCATTCTTCGTCTCCACGGAAACAGCTCCCACGATTCGCCGTGGCTCCTCCCCCTCAGAAGAACACGCTGAGATCCAGCCCTGGCGCCCACGGTCGGTGGTCCACTCCTCCTTATCGGTGAGTGGTATTCCAGAGCACGGACGCACCACCGTTTACCTGTGCGTTCTTGTCCCGATGGGCCTTTCGGTTGCTTCCAGCCGGGGCCCGTGTTCACCTATTTTGGGTAAATACTTAGGAGTAGAATCACCAAGCTGCAGACGTAAGCCTGTGTGTACACGGACCCACTAACCGAAATGATCGCCCGCTTCACTGGCTCCCCGGCAGCGTCACAAAGCCACGCTCCAGCCCTTGCCAACGTCTACCTCTCGGCGTTCTTACGATAACCGTCCTGGGCGTGTGGTGGGGTATTTCACTGGGGCATTAATTTTCCTTTCTCCGGTAACTAATGACGCACTGTTTGAATGCATTAGCTATTCGCGTATCTTTTACTGTTACGTGTCTGCACAAAAGCCGTGCTAACTCAGAAAAACCACGCCCACTGTTCCCATCAGATCCCGCGCACGTGCCCTTGTTCTGGAAGGACCTCTGCGCAGCCGGCGGTTCACTCACCATGTGAAAGAGACCGCTTGTCTTTCAGAGCCACGCTGATTGTCACGAGGCTACAGTGAGATTTTTGTTACTAAGAACTAATCATCTAATTTATTTAACAAAGTCTAAGAAGCAGATAAAATGGAGCACATGCCAAAAGAAAGCCACACATTTGTTTAACCTTCCAGATTTTATAATTCTAGCACATAAGAAGGCTTTGTATTATTATGACAAATCTGTCCACAAAAACTATCTAATGTTGCTACATTGATTGACTGGGAAAGATCTGGTCGAACTGGATGTTTCACACTCTGTATGTAGAAAGCACACATATTTAATAACCTCATTTTCCATGAACTAAAACTTACAAGATTCCTGAATGTACTGCGTTCCCTTTAGAGAGAGAAATGAATGCCTTTGTTAGTCACTTTGTTTCATTTCGAGCCCATGTTTAAAATCCAGCTGATCGGATAGTTTGGTGAGGTCACAGGTTACTGTCTGACCAAAACGAGAAATAAAAGCTCCGCCAAGAAGCTTCTCTAACGATTTCATTTCTCCCTTATCATCGTCTTTCCTCGCTCCTTATGACATTGGTTTCTGAGGGGAGTTTTGCCTTGAGAAAAGATACGGACATCTGGAAATGTCATGGGCCACATTTCACTGTTTGACAATTGAAAGTAATTTGAATCAAATCATCCAAGGATGTCTTTCTTGATGGTGAAGATGATGGTGATGGTGATGATGATGGTGATGGTGATGATGGTGATGATGGTGATGATTGTGATGATGATGGTGGTGGTGATGATGGTGGTGGTGATGGTGGTGATGATGATGGTGATGGTGGTGGTGATGATGGTGGTGGTGATGGTGGTGATGATGGTGATGGTGGTAGTGCTGATGGTGGTGATGGTGGTGGTGATGGTGATGATAATGATGAATTAATTACCCTTCTGGAACATGCACCATGTGCCAGGGACTGCTATAAACACTTCCCATGCATTAATTCATTTAACCCTTATGACAGCTCCATGAGGTTTTAAGCATAAAAGTGATCATTTAAGTGGAACTGGGTGTGTACACTGAGAATCTCCATCTGCCAGGGCAGCCTTCGCAGCCCTGGACGCACACTGACTCACCAGGGGAACTTGGAAAAGACGTGGAGCCCGAGCCCGAGCCCCAGCCCCAGCCCCGAGGTTCTGACGGCATCAGCACGAGGTGGGGGGAGCGGGGCATCCGGGCACTGATATTTGTTTTTAAATAGCCCCTGATGGGTTCCGTCCGAGCAGCCACGGTTGAGAGCTATCGCTCTGGAGTCGGACTCTTACTAAGTGTTGGTGCCTCCGGGGGCTCAGGTGGCCTCGCTGAGCAGCGTCTGGAAAACGTCAACCACAACCGCCCTCCCTGACGCCCAAGTCCGCCGCTCGGACTGACATGACAGAGCCCCAGGTTATCGTTTGCTGATGGACTTTCAAAGCTGAATGGTGATCACATGAAATAAACACCAGGTAAATGAGGAAGAGAGGTTAACATGCCCACCTCCCTGCTGCGACCTTAGGTTTCCTATAAACCCACCCCCGTGGGGGACAGGTGTGTTTTTTCTCCACGGCGGAATTTGCTGGAACTGTCTGAGGCTGGGAGGCCGTGTTGTAACACACCTTCTAAGAATGGGACAAACACGTCCTCGGCTTCTTGGACCTCAGAATGGACCATGCGTGTGCACGGCCTGATGGGTAACTGTTGACTTTCTAATTAGCCTCTAATTCATGCTCGGGGCAAAACTTTTCCTGTCTTTGTCCTACTCAAGCTGTGTTTCTTGTTCTGGGAAAGGGCCCAGGAAGCATGACTTTAAATGCAGAAGAATATATGTAAGCAAAAAATATATATATATATATTTTTTTCATATATATATATATATATTCCAACAAATACAGCTCCAGCTAAATGCCTGGTATCACGGTACAGGACAGCCATAATAAGATTGATCATTGCAATGGGGAAAAAGGCACAGAAAAAATAAGATAACCTTTCATTTGCGTGAGTCACTCGTTATGTTTCAGTGACATTGGCTCGAAGGACGCATATGTGGATGGTCTGTGACGAACCCGATGGTTTTGAATGCCGGATATTTGAGCACAGGGTCCCGCTGGCTGTGCCCTGGTCCCACAGAACTCTGACCTTTAAATGAGCCACGAGCTCCAGGAGCATCGGGGGGCAGAGCAGACTCTGGTTGCTGATCCCCCCAGGAGGGAGAACTTCCGACAAATGGTGCAGTGTGTCCCTTCCAAATCCTTTCAGAAATCACAGGGCCCGCAGGTGTGAGAGATTTTTATTTACTAGAAACATGTTTATTTTATCATTATACATAATAAATGTGTGCAGCGTGTAAATACATGTCCCTGCGTGGTATGATATGACTCTGTTTTGTGGTTACTCAGACATTTGAAGTCACTGCCCACTAAGAAGCCCGCATTTCAGCAGGTGGCCGCCGCTGTTTGGATTTGGCACGTGAGAGCCTGAGGGTGGGGGCCCGCTCACGGGGGCAGAGAGGTGATCTCTGATAACCCTGGACCAGAGGGGCTGCGCTCTCTCCGCGCGGCTCCCTAGGGTAAGCCGCTTCCTGCCTTCTAAATTCAGACGCAAACCCATTCATGAGGCAGAATGCAAGTAAAACATTTTCTTTTCATTTAAATGTGTTTATAAATTGCACGAAATGATGCAAGCTTGTAACATTCCTTTGGCAAACATTGGCAGATACGGGTTTTTGTCACATAAATCAGCGGCAGTCTGAGCCAAAGACTCACTCTCGTGCGGGCGTGTTTGACAAGAGCGTACACAGAGCTCAGCAACGCCAAGACTAATATTGTTTTAAGCAGATATATGCTCCGTCTTAAAGGGACGGGATAGATGTCAGACTGGGCCTGTCGGATGCAGGTGCTGAGGCTGCTCTCGGGAAACCTCAGGGAGGGCCGCTTTCTCCATGCGTGTGCACGGCCTGATGGGTAACTGTTGACTTTCTAATTAGCCTTTCAGGTCAACTGAGGTCAACCCCACGGCCCCCATTTCCCCAGGCAGCGTGCTAGTGCCTCCCACAGCCTTTCACGCCATGGGCACAGCTATGGCCCTTTCATGCAACCTCTAGGCCAGGACTCCTGCCCTGTCTGTCCCTCCGACAGCATCTCCCACCGTGAGTCCCTCCTCTGGCTCCTGGGCTGGGACCCTTCCCGGACCTGGGCTCTTCCAGTCTCTACCCGCACTGGCCAGCGCTGGGGTTTCTGTGTCTCTCTCCAGGGTGGCCACAACCCAGTGCCCCAAGCAGGATGGCTTCAGACATCTGACATGAAGGTCTCTGGGTTCTGGAGGCTAGAAGTCCAACCTCAAGTTGACAGCTGGCTGCGAGCCCCTCAAAGCCTCTGGGGGAGGACCCTCCTCTCTTTCTAGCTCCTGGGGTCCCAGCAACCCCTGGCAACCCCTGGCTTTCAGCAGCCTCTCTCCAGACTCTCCCTCATCCTCCTGCGGCATTCCCTCAGTGTGCCTCTGACTTAATGTGGTCATCTTCTTGCAAGGACACCGGCCCTACGGGCTAGCGGCCCACCCCACTCCTCCATCACCTCCTTTTAATTAATGACATCTGCAACAACCCCATCTCCAAGGGAGGTCACATTCTGAGGTCTCGGGGCCTACACTTGAATGGAATCTGGGGGAGACAACAGGATTCAACCCACTGTGGACTCCCAGCTCTGAGCCTCCATCCCGGACCCCCTTGCCCCTAGATCACACGCGCCCAGCTGCTTGTGTCTTTCCTGGCGGGCGCTCAGCACTAGATCCACGGGCCACGGACGGTTCAAAGTCCGTCTGTCTGCTCTGGATTGCACCGTCTCCCATCGTCTGTGCGCCCCTCCAACCGGGGCTGTTCCAGTCGAACGGCGTGTCCCCCACTCCACGTGACAGCAGCCTGGCTCAGGCGCACCGGCAGTCATCTGTGGCCCTGCGTCTGCCGCACCTGCTGTCACTGCCTCTGAAGTCCCCTCCTGGAGGAGGCACTTGCTTCCCGAGCCACTTGGAGGGCTGCCGCTGACAGCCGTCTCCAGAAAGCACCGTCAGTTGAAAAGAAGCGCTGGCTGGAAGCTTGGGGCTGTGCTCAGTGCCTGGGCGGATCAGCGGAGCCCAGGTCCGGCCTCCCTGCCCGCCTGGACCACGTGCAGGAGATGCCCCAGCCTCTGCGGCGCCCCCCAGTTGACTGAGCCTTTGTGGAGAGTGCAAGGCACCCGGCTCCCCAGCCCCCAGACTTCCTCTCCTCCTTGCCCTCACAGGCACCTGGCGGGAGCACCTGGAGTGCACCTCCTGCTGCTTGTCTGATTCAGAGCCTCAGAGCAGGTGTCTGCGCCAGTCCACACACCTGGCCGAGGGGCTTGCCATGAGCACCTGGAATCTAACCCTCAGGGAGGCAGGCACAGCCCGCACAGGTCGGCGGTCAGCGGGGATGGTGTGTGGGGGAAGGACACGTGGAGCGGGGTGGGCACCTGACCCCTGTGCGCAAACAGGGCCTGTGAGGACGGGAACTGCTGGAAACGACCGTCAAAGGCTGAGGGCAGTCGAGGCCAGGCGTGAAGAGCGAAGGCCTCCTCAGCCATGGACAGACTCCTGTCCTGCAGCTGGCCGGTACAGAAGCTGAGGGCCCGGTGGAGGATTCCAGAGAAAGTGGAACTCCGACCCAGGTGGGTCCCCTGGGCCTAGGTCCGGGCCCTGGTTGGGGAAGGATGGGACCTGGAGCTGGAGATCAGACAGAAAATCCCTGTGCAGGTGGAGATCTGAGACCCCCGAGTGCCCCCTCCTCAGAACGCAGATCTTCTTCTGAACGTGGCTTTCTTAAAGGCAAAGGCACCGAGCCTCTGCCGGGTGTGACCCCCGGGGTCTAGCCCTTCCTTCTCCACTCCCAGATGAAGCGCAGTGACAGGGACCTGACACCACAGGGGGGCGGGTCCAGGCAAAGGGGGCCCTAGGAGAGGAGAGTGCAGAAAGTGAGCAGCGGAGGCAGCAAGTTAAATGGTGTTTGTTTGTTTGTTTTCTGTTTTCTCTGCGTGAAGCGTGCGGAGCAGGGTCCCCGAGAACACAGCTCCTCCAGTGGGGCTCTGTGGTCATGGAGCTGGTCTCCTCCCTCGCAGACTGGGAGTTCCGCCCGGTCATTGCCCTGACACTTGACGTTCAAGCTTCACCTGGACGCTGCTCCGCTGACGAGGTCCTAGCTGCAGAGCGAAGCAGGTGGTGTTTCCCTGTGGCCGGGTGCTTTTCCTCTACTCATCAAAGCAAAAACCCGAGCCATTAAAAAGAAACTCAAATATCGCAAGCACTGGGTCCTGTACAGGAAGGGGGGGGTTAATTTTATTTTATTGCTTTTTATTTCAAACATAACATAAATCAAAAATTAATTACTATAATTACATATATTATTTGAAAATACATACTTCAATGATTGCCGCGTATAGTTAGTGAGTCCGCATTGCCCACACGTTCCGCTCCAGCCCGTGAGTGTGGGGGCGGGGTGGGGAGGAGCCACCAGACAGAATGGGTACCCGCTGGGGCTTCCCCCCATTGACCTCGACTGTGGGCGGGTCCTCAACTTGCTTCGACACAGCACGTTGGGCAGCAGTGGGAGCCAGCTGTTGCCACGGGGGAGGGCCAGTCCGCCCGAAAACTTGCCTGAGAAAGCCGGGTTTCAGGAAAAGCTGGAAGACCTTTCCTTGCAGGCTGGGGAGCAGTGTGGCGGAATGCGGGGAACGGCTCTCACAGGCCCTGGCTCCGTAGCTACGAGGCCCTGGACGGACAACCTCCTTCCCTGAGCGCCTCTGACTCTTCTCTCTGAACTGGGGGGCCTCTTTCAGACCCCGCTTTCGTCATCTGCTCCGTGCGTGTGAGATCTGCTTGGCTACAGCCCCTGCTCTCCTTCTGTGAATGGTGTTGGAAAGGTTCACAGGATCCACTTTGCTGGGGATGGACCTGAACAAGCTGAAGATTGGCTTCACGTCTGGCAGCCTAACAATGACATCAGAACGCAGCTCAGAGCGTGGAGCAGGCAGTCTGCGCAGGGGAGCCTTGGGGGGCATCCTCGTGACTCCTGAGGGTCTTCCAGCTGCCCGTGCTCTCGGCTCTTCACGGCAGACCCAGCCCTGACCTTGGACGCTGAGGGCCTCAGCCCCACGGAGAGTCCAGAGGGTGTGGGTTTGTCCGGAGCCGCGGGAGCTGGGCAGCGGGGCTCCGTGCCTGAGAAGCACTTCGGGGCGGCCCAGGGGTCCGCCGACAGCAGAGGAAAGCGGTTTGGAGTGGGGTGGATGTGGGTGGAGGGGGCAGTGGGACGCCTGCACGTCCAGGTTGTCAGTGCTGTAGGGTGATGGGAGCGGAGGTGGGCAGTCCCCGGGAGCTTTACACAGAGTCAGCACACCCAAAAGGGAGAGATGCGGCCCCACGTCCATGGCCATGTTCACTGGCCCAGCATTTACTGGAGGCTAGTTTCCAGAGCAGCTCCCCCCTCACCGAGGCCCTGAAACGTCACCGATGAGGTGCAGGCAGAGGTCTTAAGCTGGAAAAATATTTCTTTCACCCCTAATCACCTGCCTGAAAGTCACAGAACTGGGGATCCCGAAGGGGACCCAGAGCGGGCTCCCCTGGCCCCTTCTCCGTGTGGCTGGAGGAGACGCCCACCGAGTGTGGCACGTGCTGGGTGGATGGCGTGGTCCTGGGCCTTCGCCGCGCACCCACGGGCCTGCTCCCAGGCGGGGGTCCTGCTTCCTGGACGCTGGACTTGCAACGCTCACAGGGTCTTCACGGGAAGATGTGGCCCACCCTGTTGTACTACAGCCCCTGTTACAGATAGCCCTGTGGGTCCCTTCAAAGGCATGTTTTTAGCCTCTCGCACAGAGAAAAGTGACAGCAGAAGAAAGAGAGCTCAGAATTTGTGTTTATGTGGACAAAGGTTTCTAGACGGGAGTGAATTCAGAGGGAGTATCATTTGTTCACACCGACTATAACCACTGCGCCTTAAACCAGGGAGTTCCCACCTTTTTCATCTCACGCCACACGTGAGCTAATCACTAGAACTGTGGTGCACCAAAGAATGCATTTTTTGCTGATCTGACAAAAATAGGTATAACTTTGATTCATTGGCACCGGACGGCTATCATTGGGTTGGCTGTTGCCATTTTTGTATCTGACATCCGAGGGAAGAGAGGTCAGGGTTCCCGACAAGCAGTCAGGTGTCACGTGATCTAAACATTCCGTGGCGCCCCGGCGTCCCTGCCGCGGCACACCGTTGAAAATCGCCACCTTAGATGAACAGCTTTGAGCTCCCTTTAGCCACATACTAGTCGTGTCTCAGGCTCTTGTCGCCCACGAGCGCAGTAGCGGGAATGGATCACTTACAGCACGTGCATCCATGAGCCTAAATCCAGCTGAGTCTCAACAGCAAGCTTAGGATTATTTTGCTGATGTTACTCTTCCCCCAAAAAAAATTTGTCAGAAAGAATGTCTCTTGCCAGAGAAAATGAAAAGATAAAATTAAAAAAGGAGTGGCACCACTATTTCCAACGTTGCTTAGGTGTTCATTCATTCATTCAGTCGTCACAGAGCCAGCTAGGGGAGCTCTGTGACTTAGGGAACACAGCACATGCTGTGATTGTCAGCACCGATTTTAGCAACTGGTTTTCTATTAAACTGAGCTTTTCATATTTTATTAATTATCTGTGTCTGATGACAAAGACCATCGCAAAGCTAGTGGCTTCCCCTAACTCTCTAACTTTAATTTCCAAACATGGAAATCGACAGTCAGGGTGAGACTTCCAATACCAAATCTGAGTAACACGCTAAAAACGTTGAAAGCGTGTGTTCCGCCGGTCCCCAAGATAGGGTCAATCGGGAACCAGTGAAGACGTTTATTGGCGGGTCTTGATGTCAATGGTCTTCTTTGCCTTCACATCGTTTGATCTCCACTCTGTCTCCCTCCCGCCACGTCGAGAGCCTGGTTCCCAAAAGCGACTCAGAAACACTGCAACTGGATGCCGCTTTGGCGTCCTCTGTGCGCGTGTGTATGGGGGTAGCAGACGCTCTGCCTTCCGAGGGGACAGTCCGGCTTCTCTGTCAAGGCAGGACTTGGACAGGATCCGAAGTGCCATGGGCGGCGGTCCACCTTCGAGTCTGAGAGCACCCGTACCACCTCCGTCAATTAGCGTTTGGAACAAACACTGACAGTGGATTATGGGGCCCCGGTCTACGAAGGACTGGAGCTGACAGCATCGCGTCCACCTCACGATGTGCACTCACGATTCCTCAGCCAATAATATTTGCCTGAAAAGAATGTCTGAAAGCTAAATGCAAAAGCAACACGTTCTCAGAAAACAGGTGAGTGTTGAAACAAACACAACTCTAAAGTGGGTTTAGACCGTCTTCCTGGGCCGACACGGAAGAAAGGAAGGAAAAGACGGCGACAGGAGGGCTGTGCGTGCTGAGGGCCAGGTGCTGATCCACACCTCCAGGCGGCATCTGGTGCTCAGAGAAAAGCCCGAGAATCCTATTGGTTTTCGGAGGGTCACATGATAATTAGATAGACGAACCCTGTAGTGGTCCTTTCCATTTGATTTGTAGCTACCAAGGGAATTTATGTGCAAACTCCTTCAATGCAAACATGCTAACACAAGTCGAAGAAGAGGTAGGTTCTCCAGCTTCTTTTTCACCCTACATGAACTTGGAGCGTGCGTTCATCTGTCTCCCATCCCTTACCCCAGTTCCTAACACGAGACACTACGTCTCACAAGCCGTGGTTGTTGGTGTTTAGCTGAACACAAAAGAACTGCCAGCTACTTAAGGGCTGGGAAGGTCATAAGCTTGTGATTAATTCAAGGTCTTACATGATTGATGATCATGTTTATTCCCTGACAGATAAGATGTGGAGGGAACTGTTTTTTTATTGTTGTTCTAGTACAGTTGTGCCCCTCACCCCTGCTGTCCCCTGCCCCGCCCACGCCCCTCCCACAGTCAGTCCCCACCCTGTTGTCCACGTCCCTGGGTCACTCACACCTGTCTGCTGATTAGACCCCGCTCCTCCTCTCCCGCTTACCTCCCTTCCCCCGCCCCTCTGGGCGCTGTCAGTGGTTCCTGGTTTCCACGCCTGTGGTTCTGCTTTTCTCATTTGTTTGCTTCGTCCGTTTGGTTCCTGTTACAGGTGAGACCACACTCAACCTCACCAGCCATCGGAGGGAACTTTTAAAAATGTAAAGTCATTGTCTTTATTTCAGATCCAGGAAGGAAACAATTAAAACGATAACGGCGACGAAACTACACAAGGTGTACAATCCTAGTGTCTGCGGTACAACCTAAGCCACAACGAGTCACACCCAGATGAAGAATCGCTAGTGGGTAACACACAGACCTTCCGTTTCGGATTGAAGGGACTGAGTGGGCGTGACCAAGGGCAGGATGGAACGGGGGTACCGCTGATGGCTGCAGATGGACTCAGGATTAAGCGAAAGCAAACAGGAAAGTTCTACTGGTGCTCAGGTGTTGCTAGTTTGTGAGTCAGAGTTGTTGATTTTCTCTTCCAGCGTGAGGATATCGACGAGCATTTTAAAAACCTCGAATTCGCTTGCTGACAAGATGCTCTGACAGCTGTTTGCCCAGGTGGACCCTGTTCCCCGTGTATTTGCATGAGCTGGGCATCCACCCCCGTCCGCGTCTGACAGACACTCAGCGTTTTGTTTTAATGCTAATTTGCTACTTGACCTTTTTTGCTTCGTGAACTAAGAGTTCTTGGTGCTCTCAAACACTTGGGAATAAAATGTTTTAGAGGTAGATTATAATCCTTCATAAGATTGTCTTTTTAGGCTAATAAAAACAACTCCCTTAGATTCCAGTGTGGAAGGCCATAGACACGTGGGTGACCTATGACTCTGATGTGCAAGGAGGTCGCCCATTAAACAGAAAGAGAAATGCACTCAGATATTAACTTAGAAGACACAAGTGACATCAAAAGTAATTTCTCTTGTGCACATTTTCAATAAATATTGCATTATCAAATTTGGATTTTTGTCTGCCATAACATTGGTTGATGGTAATATTTTGCAATTTTCATTCAAATCACTTTAATTTAGATATGAATCTGGAAGAAAAAAATAGTTATACATTGAAAACAGAGGTGGTTATGACCATCAAGGAAGAAACCATAAGACAAATTCCCCGATATTGAAAATTCCCACCATCGAATGGAAAATGCACAGAGCAATCGTAAGCAATCATGTGAATTGGGGATTTAGTGAAAATTTCAGTCCGTAGTCATTCTCACACCAAGAAAGCTAGGGGTTTATGACTAGTAGTACATCAGGTTAAAAATGGAATTTTCAAATCAGAGAGTCCCTTAATCTCAGTCTATTTTACTACAACATCAGTTAGCTGAACTCTAAAATTAGAATTTGGCCAGATGATCCCTGAAATCCACTGAATTATGACAGATCTGGGTTGTAATGGCTACGAGTAAGAAAAATCTGTGGTCAACATAGAACAGGGGGCCGGAACGAACCCCCCAGAATGGAGAGAGTGGGATTCTCCCCGAGGAGGTGCCGGCCAGCCCAGGCTCCACATCTGAGAGCCAGACTCGCTCTGGAAATCCGGATGAACCGCTACAGGCACACACCCAGTGAGTGACAGAGTCGGGACCCAAGCCCCGACTGTCCGACCCCACGGTCTCACCTGGTCTCAGCCCCCTTCCAGAGGTCACAGTTCAGATGTGACCCCGCGACCGCACAAGCTGCCAAGGCAGAGGCGGTTGGTCCGCAGCTCGCTGAGGAATCCCCTGGCAAGAGTTCATCCACCTTGGCCGTATTCACCATCTTTCAAGCCCTGCCCATTATCCCAACAGTTGACAGAAAGTGACCATGTTGCCAGCAGTCTCTAAGCACACCCCTTCTTTATTTCGACTGCTAACATACGATGCCATCCACACGCCGACGACAGAAGCTGTTGTGAGGCCGTGGTTTGGGGAGCTCTGTCCCGGTGACGTCACCAGCACCCCTGCCTCTCCTGCCGCCCCACGAGCCCGAGACAGGACTTCCCATGCGGGTCGAGTCCCATTCTTTCTCTTTATGGAACAGAACAACAGGGGATGTTAAGGAACATACTAGACTCAAATAGAGAGTGTCAGAATAGATCATGTTCTACTGTATTTATGGTGAGTGACCTGCAGAGTAGTTCCATTTTAGAGTGAACACGGACTGCTCCATGAACACCATGTATGTCTAACTGTGGGGTGTGTGGGGGGGCGTTCAAAGTGGTACCTCGACTCAGACAAAGGGCAGAGGGAGATGACGGGAGCTTGGAGAGAGGACTGGTGCCACCAGTAAGTTCACACGTGCACTCGGGAAAACACCTCGAGAGGCAGCCCCAACATCAGGCTCCCAGAAGAACGCAGAGTCGTATCATGTTAAAGTAAAAATCACTTCATGGTGCATAGACCCCCGTGTGAAACACACACATGTATACACCCTGTCAGTCCGTGTCGGTCTGTGGCTTCAATAAACCGAGTTCGTAGAAGTGAAATACTCGTGAGTAAACCCAGTGCAGTCTTTGAAACCTGTTCCGGTCTTCGTGCATGTTGTCCTGGGAAATGAGCTGGCCCGGGGACGATGGTAAGGTCCCGCGATGCTCATTTAAAGACCTGTTTCTGCACAGACAGTGGGAGAAGCACATGGCATGCTCTGTCTTCCTTGTTGCCTGTCGTCAGACCCCGGACAGAAAACTGGCTGCCGATCTAAGTAGGGTGCACCCGGGCTGCAGCCTCCTGCGTGGGTGGGGCTGGACTCCATTGATCGCAGAGTGTCCAGTGCGTCTTTCCATCGGGGACAGATACCACGCAGCAGGTAGGCCCCTCTGACTGGTCGGAAGGCAGCCGCCCTGGCGTCTCCTCACACGTCATCTTTCTTTGGGTGGAAGATGCTCACTGTTGAGTGTCTTGCTTCCTTAGCACCTCCTCCTCTCATTGAGAAGCTGGGTTGGTGGACGTCGGCTCACTCTGCTGGCCCGCAGCAAGAGAGAGAGAGAGACGAGGAAGAGAGCCGGCCCCCGCATGGCTGTCACGGATGTACAACTCCTGGCAGCAGAGTGGGACTTATGGTAATAATTGTGACACAATGGATCTTGACAGGAGAGACTGTTGATGTATTCATTTGCATACAGATGACAGCGCCCCTTCTTCCCTTCACACACGGCGGGCCCTGGCGGGAAGGCCTGGAACATTCCGACAGAATGAGGCCTCGCTCAGCCACTCCATCGAGGAGTCCAGACGTTTCTGCGCAGGGAGACCGGCATCTTTGCCTTTGGAAGAAGAATGTGGGAAAAAAGAAGCTACAAGTAAATGCAAGACAAGATGACGAGAGGCTACAGGTTTGTTATTAGTGCGGGCCACCTTCTGAGTCCGCCTACAAACGGCCTGGAGCGTAGGAGAGCGAGTGCCACAACTGGGAACTCCACACCCGACCGTTCCAAGCCCATCCACTCACCAGATTCGGGCGATGACCAGATCTCTGCTAGCGAATACCTAGACACCACGCGGGGAAGGAAGAGCGGAGATCCTCGATCGCTCTCGGCCTCCTTTCTCTCTTCTCAAACACACGGGTCTCATGTATTGTGTTGTTTTGCTGTGTTGGTGCTTTTCCCAAAGAAACCAAGGCTCTAGTTACAATGCAAGGTGTTAAAGCACCTTAGGAATGGTGATAACTGGATTACTTGAACCCTGCAACCAGAATTGCAAATTTGAGACCCGCCTGTTGGTTCCCGAATTTTGTTATAAACTCGCCAGGAGTAACTCAGGAGGAAGAGTGTGTGGGTAACACCCGAAGAAAGTTGACAAGGACAATAAACTAGACAGCCATTATTAACCCAGCAACAGCGCAGTGGGGCGTGAGTGTGACGTGCCATTTGTGCAGCAGGTGATGGCAGGTAAGGTCCGTCCTTGTCCCTGGGCTGGGGCACCCACTGTGTCACTGGATACATTTTCCTCGCTGGTGATAAAAATAGTGTCCACTCCTGGCCTATAAGATTTTGGAATCCAAAAGCTCACTTTGCGAAAGACGGCAGCTGCATTTCACAGGTCAGGTCTTCTTGGACACTTTGCCTTACTAAGGAAGGCCTAGAGCACAGCTAGAGGGCAAAGGCCCCCTCTCCACGGCCCGCACCCTCCACCCAACCCATCAGCCCCTGGGCGACCCTCCTGGACCTCGGCTCCTCCCCCGGGGCTTCCTGGGTCTAAACAGAGCTCTAGAAGTCCCCCTGGAAATGACCTTCATCGCGATGTGCCGTCATTACGTGTTTAAGAAAAACAGCAGCGTGGTTATAGGGTTCTCCATTTCTGACTGAAGCGTTTTCTAGAACATCTGGGTGGTTACACTTTACATAAATTAACAGACTGTCATCTCCTCTTGACAGCTACCTGTTTACTTTCACTTCATTAAGTGCCATTTTTCAGAAATAACACGAGATACATGAAACACAACACGCAATTAAGCAAAACGATACAAATAAACATAAATAATCCTAATGGGAACGGGAAGGGAAAAATCCATGCGCGTGCTCGCCGGCCAGCGCAGCGATGTTCTGGAAACGATGGTGGTTCATTTAAAATAGATTAGAAGGCTTCCAGTTCACGGAGACGCTTCAGGTGGAGCTGCATTTCCCAGCTTTTAGTGGAGAAAAATTCTGTAAAACAGTTTACTTGACAACGTCAAAATAAACAACATACCAAGCAGAGTCTGTTCAGACGAGGAGGCGCGGACCCATGCTGAAACAGAGCGGGCCTGCGGGGCTCTGGGACACCCGGAGGGGCCGAGAACCGACAATGGGCGTGCCCAGCTCCGCCCCCAGCCCCGCAGACGGACGCTGTGGGCTGGTCACTTCCACAGGGAGAGCGTGTCTGGTGTGTCAGTCCAGGGCCGAGTGTCTGTGATGAGAGTGTCATGATCTCCGTTTTAATCCTCACTTTATCTGTAGAGAAGCTTGCTTTTTTCATAAACTGCGACATCATTTACACAAATGGGCAGAAATTGATCAGGCCACCGTTTCAAAGGGAGGATTTTCATGATTTCTCCCTTTCTTTAGTGTTTTCATGTTCTCTCTCTTTATTTATCTGCTTTCCTCTCTTTATCATCTCCACTACCTTTTAGTGTGATACCTGGGCCATCAGGAAGAAAATACAATAATCCTGGTGTATTTCCTATAATTAGCAGTAGTCATGCAATTCCTGTTTCCATCCCTACGAAAATCACATTTAAATTATTTAATTCTGTCAGTGTTGAAGATACGCTACTCTCAACAGAATGGAACATTTTCCTGATAATATACATAATTCCGTCCCATTTCCCCCGCCCACACGGTCGTTCTCCTGCTAAGGACGTCAGTCACAGTTCCTCTCGGCGCCGCATTCCACGGGCCAGCGTCCCCGAGACGCGCAGTGGGACGAGAAAGAGTGCATTCCCACCGGATTTCGGAGAAAAGGCTCCATAGGAGCAAAATAGCCCAGACTTGCGCCTATTTCACTCAATGGGGAACGGAGAAATTTACCTTCTGTATTTCCTGGTCTATTTTCACTTTCCAGATTAACTTCCCCCCAATAACAGCCCTAATAGACTTGCCAGATTTGATGCATAGAGGTCGTTCCATGAGAAAGGAAAACAAATCTGGCTGAAATAGATGAAACCATTTCTCCGCCGTCGGAATCCACCTCCGGCCCCGCACGGCCATGACAACTTTACGGTCGTTAAGACACCAGTCGGCCTGTGGCAAACTAAGCTGGCCAGAAAAGGCATGTAAATTAAATACTTAGTGTGTGTGTGAAAGGAAAAACGAGGCGTCTTCCCCTGCACGAAGATAAACCATTTTTGTGTGGGGAAGAATAATAAACAGAAATCAGGAGGATCAGAAGCCTGGAAGTATTTACACCACATCCCACAAAAGGCTGCCATCCCCATACACAAGATCTAGCGTTGATCTAAACGTGACAGATAACCTAAGAAAATTGTTCATATGCGTGGGCAATGCACAAGGGTCAATGAGCATATAGAAAGATGTTAAATTTTTTATGAGAGTCAGGGAGCTAGGAATTAGAGCCGTCGTGAAATCAGAACGGCGCCAGAAGGTGCAGGAAAACGGAAACTTCCGATGCCGTCGAGCGGACCAGGAGGACAGTGCCCTCCGGCTGCAGCTGGGGGTGGGGAAGCGCTACCGCGGTTCTCAAAAGGTATTAGGAAATATTTCTCAAAATTAAGAAGTGGAAGCCCTCTTGAGCTCAGCAACTCCACTTGAGGAGTCCTACAGGGAAGAGTAACAGCACCTGCACCTAAGGATGTATTCTTGAGACGGCTGAGGGCAACGTTTCTCCTGGTGGTTGAAAAAAAGACAAATGGAAGGAGAAGTGGTTATAAATACAGTGTGCCACCTCAGCGATTTCCAGCGCTGCCCCTCACGGCTCACACGAGCTGGTCACTGAGATTCTGCCGCACACCAGAAAACCAGGTATGATTTCAGCTCATTCACACCGCAAGGCTGTTGTCGGGTTGTCTGTCGTCATTTTTTACTGGGCAGTCGAAGGGAAGAGAGGTCAGTGCCGGGACTGAAGAGTCGGCATTGCACGTTTCGAAAACCCTTGCGCACGCCGGCGTGATCGGCCCGCTGGTCAAATGTGTCGCGTTAGCAGCAGTCAAGGTACTAAGCGCCGTGCAACTGCTGCAGGAGCAGCTGCCGCGTCACCGGTCGGTGCGTCTTTACGTGGAACCAGTAAGTGACGTGGCCCCAGGTGTCGAACGGCCACGCGTGCAGGAGTGCTGTGGGGGACACGTACCCCACGTGGGGCGGGGGGCGGGGTTGGGGGGAGACAGGAACAGGGAGAGGAGAGAGGTGGTTGTCTCCCCTTTTGAATACCTTCTGGCTTAGTAATGAGGTGGGTCCTATATAACTTGGAATTCCGAAAATAAAAAATTGAAACATGTCAAACGTGTCTGTACGAAAGAGTGTGGGAAGAGAGGCAGAAAAGCAGTGACTTCATGTAACAATCCTGTCCCCAGACGCCATGCACTGGGGGAGCGGGGACTCCCCATCGGGGGAGGGGCATGGGTTCTGGGTGGTGCGGGCACAGACTGGCGCCCTCCAGTTTCTGCCTTTTCCGTCCGCCTGTTCCGTGCCCGCCTCTCTTCCCTCCACCCTAGCGCAGGCCATAAAAAGGGTCACTGTCCTTGGGCACGTACGTTGCAAAGTCACAGACTCACTGCGGCCCCCACGGGAGGGTCTGGCGCCCCCTGGCAGCACTCCGGTTTTTAGCCCGTCAGGTGCTTTCTCTAAGTTCCCGTCCCCTGCATCGCCCCCCCCCACCGGAGTGCGTGGCTTCCTTTGGAGAGGGCTGGCTGCTCCAACATGGCACTGTGCCGCTCCCAGGCGCACCCATGGCCCCTTCAGTGACCAGCCTCACCGACACGTGTCCTTCACACTCAGAGGGTGGACACTAGGAAGCTCAGCCCTGGGCGCTAATGACCACATTTTAATGAAACGAGACTTGGGTGTGTGTGGATTCCTTTTTGCCAACGGGACCGACACGGAGCAGGGAGGGTGGCTGGCAGGACAGGGGTCACCGCCCAGCTGACCACTTGGCCGACACGAGTGGGAAATGCCCCCCTCAGTCCGGCCCACTGGGAGATGAGCCGGTCAGCCAAGTCCCGGCGATTTGGGCTAAATGACACATCCACTCAGCTGCTTTATTTGTAACATGCCGGTTAGACGAGAGCTTCCCCCTCGAATCAGATTGGTGGTTTGGGAATAGAGCAGACCAAACCACAATCAAATCCTGTGTGGTCGTCCCCGTGGCCCTGCTGGGCACTCGGTGGGTGGATGCTGACCTCCGCTCGTGCCGCTGAGGCTTGGCGCCTGCAGCGAGAGAGGTGACAGACAGAGGGGAGCAGCGGGAGCAGCAGGACCACAAGGCCAGAATGAAGCACCAGAAGCAAAAGCAAGTGAGAGGAAGAAAGTCCGAGGACTCCGGAGAATGGTGGGAAAGTCGGACAGCAGCTGCAGAACGAGAGGCCGAGACTCAGCCGGTGAGGACAGAGCAGCGGGACATCTTCTGTCCCCGCTCACTCCTCCCAAAGACGTTTTTGAGCACCTGCACGGCACCTGTCCCACACGGTAAAATCCGGGTCCTGACCATCCCACAGAGAAAGGGCTTCAGGCGCTGAAATTAAACTTTTCCTTTTTTGCATGCAGATTACAGCAGTGCTCAAACCATAAAAAATTAATTCACATTTCTTTTTGTCCTTTTTTTCCTTTTAAGTGAACAGCCCACAGGCCTTACTCCGGGGCTTTCTTCGGAGGCTCAGAGGTTGCTGTGGATGGCCACAACCGGTGGTGTTTTGGTGAACAAGTGCGAGATTCTTGACACGCTTAGAGAGAAGTTGGGAATGTTTGTGGAAACAGGGTTACACGTTATGGTTCAATGAGCTAAAGTAACATTACGGGTGATGATCTTCGTTTTAATGTAATCCTGTTTGGTCCTAGAAGCCTACTATTTTGTCAGTAAAACCAGAAGTGTATTCAGTCGGCAGGGATGGAGGGACTGAATTAAGAGACCCCTGGAATTAGAAAACAGACTTAGCAGCCAAACGACAAGGGAAATTTCGAGCAAATCTGCCGTCATTGGGTGGTGCTTATTGGCGTACTGACACGTGACTGTATTGAGGTATTTGCTGTCACTGAGCAGAACTCGACTCCAAACCTGGCTCCCCCACTTACAATGCTCAAATCACCCCCCACCCCGTGGGGGCACCTCTGCGTCTCCAGCTGTGAGAGGAGGTGCAGGGTGGGAGCAGCCACCTCGCGGGGCTGCTGGGAGACTGATTGAACTGATGAGTGTGAAGGCTCAGACGAGGGCCTGGCACGTAGGATTAAATGTATTAATGTCGTTATTTTACCAGACGCTTCCCCTGCATCTTTCAAGATAATCATGTGGAGTGTCTCATCGGATATGTTAATATGGTGAATTACCTTAATAGATTTCCTCCTGGTAAAGGACCCAGCGTTTCCAGAATAACTCAGTTGGAGAATGATACAGTTTTATGCTTAGTGCATTAAGTTGGCTTAAATTTTGCTGAAAACGCGTACAAGTGGCATGGCGTTTCCCCTTCCTTTTGTTGTGGGTGTCTAGTTTTAGATTTGGGTGTGCCTTTGCTTTCGTCAATGGGAGCTTGGGGAAGGTTGGCGTTTCTCACCAATTTGGTAAAATTGTTGAGTCTGGTATCTTCTTTACAAGAGAATTTTAAAGTATTGACTTAATTTTAAAAAATATGCTAGGAGTAAGATTTTCTATTTCTTCTTGAGTGTTTCATATTTTATAAGAAATTGTTTCTTCTCTCTAAACGTTCCATGTTAGGCTATGATTGTTTGTAATCTCTGACTTTGAAGCCTCTGCTATTTTTGTAATCAGAGTCCTTTGATGCCTACTCGTTTCTGTGCCCCGTGTCCTTGTAATTCTTAATAATTTTGTGCATTTTGTAACTTTAATGAGGCCGTTTTAGCTTTGTTGACTCATCCCATAATATTCCATAATGTTCACTTTCCTCTTTCATTGACTTGCGCCCTTTACTTTTTATCCTTTTATTTTCATTACACTTATCCTGTTAGTAATTGGATATCTCTTTAAATTGAATAAATAGTCAGGTCTTCTTTTATAACATAAAATGTTGAGATTATAAATTCCTCTGAGCATGGTGTCAAGCAAAGTCACACAATTTTGTTATGGGATATTTTATTACCTTTTAGTTATAAACATTTCATGTTTACCACTGTGATTATTCTACCCTGTTGACCATCTTCTAGGGGAGCAGCAGGCAGCTGAGCCTGGCTCGGGCGGCTGCCGCTGCAGGGAACCCAAGCGTCGCCCAGAGAACGCAGTTCAGCGTGGCCTCCTTCAAACGCTGCAGGGCCTGCCACACGGCTCTGTCCTGTCCCAGGGACACCCAGGGGTCCTGAGCTATGATGTGGCTGATGGAACCTGGGGGGCGGGCACCCCTCTTTCACTGGTCATGTGTCTCCTTTCCTAGCTGGCCAAGGTTTCTAACGTGCAGAGAACCTGACAGACAGAATCGTTTTATGAACCCATCTGGTCCAGTTACTTCAGGAACCTGCTATCTGGAGGGGTCTGGTGAGCACTGAAATGACCAGAAGTCGGGGGCAGTAACACTGACGGGAGAGCAGAGGAGAGAGAGGGAACGGGGTCTGGGCAGAGACAGCCGGCTTCTGAGCCCCCCGGGTGGCGGCGCCTGCTCTGGGGCCAGGCCCACGGAGAAGTTCGGCCGTCCCACAGGGAAGGCCTCTGGGTGCGGGTTAAAACCGGTGCAAAGGAGCAACGGCCCGGCATTTGGGTGTGAGTGGGCGCCCTGGTGCCTGTGAGTAAGGGCCAGGGGGCAGGTGTTTGGCAGTAAGTTTGGGTCGATCGTCCTGGAAAAACCTGGGACCCAGGTGAAGCACCTCCCGCTGCATTCGGCCGTCTCCCAGGGTGCCCCCAGGGGTCCCCGAGTCTGTCCGAGGAACGGCGTGCTGAGAGAATGGCAGGTGAGACTCTCAGCAGCAGCAGTGACTGATCTCGGTGTCACACTGGACTTCTCTCTTCCTTTGGGCCATCACCTCCGTCACCACGCTGAGCCCTGGCTGCGTCTGCGAGTGACGTGGGCCGTGTTGGCCGAGCTGTGAGGACTGCAGTGGACGTCGCCCCCTCGGAGCTCTCCCCCTGGGTGAGAACACAGAAGCAGCTCGGGTTGTCCCAGAGACCAGACGCCCAGGTATCTGACCCAGTGTTTCCCGTCACCTGAAAGCTCAGGTGCGTCCTGTTCTCCACCTGCATCTTCACAGCAAAACCCCAGCACCTGAAGGAGGCTGGTCCCCGCCCAGGCGCCCCAGCCTGCTTCTGTCTGTCCCCCCATCGGCTGGCAGCGTGGAAGGGACTGAGCAGCGAGCAGACGTTTCCTGGTGACAGATGGGCCGTGGTTTTTCCATCTTTCGTCTGTTTTGCTTAGAATTTATGTTGACAAAGGAGAAAAAATAAGGAAGGCAAGATTTCCTGGAAGCAGGGAGGCGTTTGTTGTGCTTCCTGCGACGCCCGCGCAGCGCGGAACCCACACGCCCGAGGGGACAGCAGCCGCGTCAGCCGCCGAATCAAACCCCGGGGCTGACGATGACAAGCGGATGGGGACGCGAAGGGAGAGCGCGGGCTCCAGGCAGCCCCCAGCGCTGTTTACAAACACGGGCTTGGACGCTGCCAGGAGCAGCCCGTGGGGGGGGGGGGGGAAGCAGAACAGAAATCCGCATTTCTTCACAGGCAGGCAGAAACGCTGTCTTCACGATGGCACCGGGTCGGCCTCGTCTTCTTTGGAAAACGTGCCTCCCAGGGAAACGCATCGGGGCCCCTTCCTTCGCGACCTGGGGTTTCCAGCTTTAACGGGGGTCGCCGTCGGGAAAATCACTTCCGGGCTCAGCGGCTCGGTTCCGGTTCCGGTCGGCCAGACAGCGCGCCTGCAGAGCACCACCGAGAGGTGCCACCGCGGAGAGGGAGCCTCGCGGGGCGGCCGGGAGCCCGTGCAAGCGCCTCCCCTGTGAGCTGCCGTTTGCAGCCGTCGCGTTCGTTGTAAATACGAATGCGGCCTTGGTCGTGGGAGTGTCCGTTTCTCTCGGGCTCCGCGCGGCTCTTCCTGGCCGCTTCAGAAAGGCTGCCTGGGCTTCTCCGACGCGGACCTTTCTGCAGTTTGGGGCGCACGCGAACGCGCTCCTGCTTCCTGTCTTCGCTTTCTCCGTCCTTACGGACCGCGCGGTCGCCCCTCTCCGTCCTTACGGACCGCGCGGTCGCCCCTCTGGGCTTCCGTTGGCTGCCGTCCTGCGACAGTTTGTAGAATTAAATCGGTAGAAAAAGCTGCTGTCATTATTCTTCCCCCCCAGAGTCATATTCAGTTAGAATAGCAAGCACTTTATTTTTCGTAGAGCGAGAGTCTCATTAGCCCCACACAGGCGGCCCCCTCTCACCGCCAGGACGTCCGCTCGCCGATGTGGGCGCCCCGCGAGCCTCTGTGACTCCCCGCCACATTCCCCTCCTGGGGGGATGCACCGTCCCCACGCCCCATCCGTGACTTCCCTCCTGTCTTCTCCACGCACTTCTCTCCTGCCCGTCCGCTCTTAACGTGTGCATGCAACGATGTTTGAAGTGTTTTCAAGTTTTTTGTTCTGAACTCAACTGTATAAACCCTCACCATGTGAAGAACAAATAGTGTGAGGCCCCGTGCACCCTTAACCCAGCGCCCCCAGGGAGTGACACCCTGCGGGCCCCAGTGCGGAATCAAACCAGGAAACGGGCATTCACACGGCCCCCCGCCTCGAGCAAGTTGCGCCAGCGTTGGGGTCACTCCTTCCACAGAGCGGGGGCACTCGGCTCTGAGCAGCGGTGTCCGTGTATCGGTCTGTGTGCCCAGCATCGCTGGAAACACACAAGACTTTCCGGACAAGGCCCCACATGGTTCTTTTATAACCCACGTCATGCCCCTCCCACCCCACCCCTGAACCCAGGACACCACCGACCTCCTCTGTGCAATACTCTGGTCATCTCGATGGTCAACGGAGGCACTGCAGGGGGCGGGGCCTCTGACCTTTCCAGCGGCCCCTTCCACCAGGCCACATGGCCCTCACACTCCAGGAGCAACATCTTTCATCCTTGAACCAACTTTTACAAGAACTCTGCTTTTTCGTTTCTTGGAATCTTCTCTCTGACGAAGTTCATTCCTGTTGCCTGGTCACCACTACTCGGAGCAGTCACCACAGCTTACACCAGAACCCCTGACCCCTGCCATTGGGTGCCACCCCACCCCTCAGCTTGCTAAGGACACACTCTCACACCTGGAAAGTTCCCTTGGGGACGTCTGACCTCTTCACTATGACAGAAGGCAGACTACTTTTCGGGTTAGAAAAAGCAGGGCCAGAGCCAGCAGATGAGGCCACAGAAACAGGCAGGGCATGGGCTGAGAACCTGAGATGACGGGGTCCAAAACAACCCCCCAGTAGTGCTGGGTTCGCCTGGCCTCTTGAGTTCTCGCAGAAGGGGGTGCCATGATCTCTCCTGGCCTGCCTGTCACAGGGTGACAGGTGAGTGCTTACAAGGCACGAGGCACCGTGCTAGACATGCTCATACAGTCCCCTGGTGGGACGCTCACAACATCCCTACCATCAGGCACATCGGGTGCTCTGCACCCGCCCCAAGGATCCAGTGACTTTCCTCTGATCTCGCAGCGGGCGGAGAGGGACTAGACTTCCCCATTAAGATCCAAGGTCTTGCTCAGAATAGCCTTCCTTAAGAATGCCACCAATCCTGCGTCTGAGTCCACGGCTCCTGCTATGACAGCATACTCTTCTCTCCTTTCACCGGGTCATTGTCCTTCAGTGGCTTTCCCGTAATTACAAATGTGCGTGGCGTCTATGAGATGATATACACCATCGTGTGCTAGGTCTGTTTCATTCATACTTTGTACTTACCCTTCAACCAGTTCTTCTTCCTCCCCTTTGTTATTTTCCCTTTAGAATCTCTGTCACAATTTCCCTTCATTCCGTGTCATTCCTAGATTTTATTTCCAACACGCTGCCCAGCCCCTGACCCGCGCCCCACCTCAGGTCAGGGCCCCTGTGATGGAATGCACGCTCTCCCCACTGCAGGTCTCTGCAGGACGCCTCTGGCCCACTCGCTGCGGGCCCGTCCTTCAGGTGTGGTGAGCAGCGGTCCCGAACACCGCACGCTCTTGCTTCTGCTTTCATCTAGCTGTACACATTCCACACCCCTTTCCTCTTTCGGAGTCGATAGAAATAAGTTCCGAGACTTGTTAAAGTCTCTCCCTCATTCTCCCACGAATCAGTAGAAAGGAGTCAGGGTCACCTGTGTGACGCATCTCAGTGGTCCCACTGCCACCACCGCTGCCAGGCGGAGCTCTCGACACCCGCATCGAGGTGATGTGTGACTGTCCTCCAAGCACACGGAGGAAACCACAGCTTCTCCTGTTCGTGGGTAAAAAGCAGGACCCTCTGAAGTCGGGAACACTCGTGACGTTTCGCCCCCCGCAGACCTGTGAGGTGTCAGGTCTGGGCAAGGAGCAGCTCCGCTCCAAGGGGCGGAAACTTGACGTACGACTTCTGTTGAATTCCGAGCTCCCCTTTGCTAATGCTTCGGCTCACGCACCCTCACGGCACTGCTCAGGTCCTGCAGACTTTTCTCTGGACAGTTTTCTCTGACTGAACTGGGATTTCCTCATCAGCTCTAATGAGGTTTTGGGAAAATACTCTAACAACCATCCACTAGAAACATAAGTTTTATACTTTGAAAATATACTAAAAAGAAATAAAAAAAGAAGAAGCAGCAGCAGCAGCCCCACCAAGCCCCTGAGGTGCACAAAACAGAATATCTAAACTTACGGACCGTGTTGTAACTTCTAAAAGTTGTACTTCCCATTGATCTGAATTTTATTCTGTCCTCTGGATAATATCGAGGCAGAAAGTTGCTGGAATCGAACATAAAATAATTAGATGGGCAGCACGCCAGGTGCCTCGCCTTGGAAGAGGAAAAACTGGAAGCTTTTTTAGCTTCCTTTTCATTGGTTTGATTTTTAAGCCCTTGGGTGTGTCAAGCAGTGGAACGTAAGTGAGAACCAGAAAGCTTGTGAGCGCTGCTTCCCTTCAAGGTGTCAATTACTTCGGGGGAAGGTGGGACGGATAGAAATGTATCTGTTTGATTTCGTTCTCGCTCTTTCTCCAGGATTTCCTGAGTTCCCACTTATTCAACGCAGCACAGATTGCTGTTCACACAGATGACTGCCATGATTTCTGATTTGCCGGCTGTCATTTCCACTAACGCCCGACGCGGCTGTCAGCCTGTCACTCCTGGTTGTTGCAACGATTTGTTTCTTCCGGGGACTGACTCACCAGCAGGGAGGAGAAACGCGCACCGTCTGTGGTCCAGCCTCTTACCTGGAAGCACACGGGGTCGATGAAAAAGCATCAGGAAAACACACACAAGGCTTTCGACCTCAAAGGCAAATTGCAAAGGGCATCACCTAGGCATGTTTTTGAAGCCGAACCCGCGCTCCTCCCGGAGCGCGCCTGTGGTGGCACCGGGCCAGCTCTCAGGAGGACCCACCCACTGCTCCCATCTGACACCCCCCAAAGCACAGTCTCCGGAAGAAGGCAGGGGCTCCGTCTCTCAACACGCTGCCCCCCGGGGCCGTTAGTCGCACCCAAGGGGCACGCTGGCCAGCGACTCGGGACCCCACGTGCATGCAGCTCACCCCTCAGAGGTCTAGTTCTCCAGGAGCCCAAGGGATGGGGTGTCCGAGAAACTTAACTGCATTTTCTATTCCGGTTTCTCAGCTTCTTATATTCAGATAGGATAGAAAGGGAACAGTCAAGTCCACGCTGTCTGTCACATACCCACTGTAAGTCCAGGGACACAGGCAGGTTAGATTAAAAGCACGTGGAAGTTATTCCATGTGGACACTAATGAAAACAAAGTGTGGGTCTCCCAGCACCAAAGTGAACTTCAAAAGCAGGAAGATTTACAGGGCTCACGAGGGATAATTTGAAATGATAAAAGGGTCAATTTACCAATAAAAAATAACCATCTTGAATATGTATGCATCTAACAACAGGGCTTCAAAACGCATGAAGAGATCTCCGAGACGGGAAGGAAGAACTGGGAAGTCCGGAGCTCTGCCCAGGCTTCCGGTTGTAGCTCCGAGACCTACAAGGAGCAGGGAATCATCAGCCCCAATGTTACAAACAAACAAAAAAAATAGCTGAAAAAACTAAACGTTCACAACTTTCATGCATTGCAGGCAGGAACGCTGACTGGTGCGGCCCCTCTGAGAAACGGCTGGCCGGCTTCCTAGGCTGGTAGACGCACAGTTACCTTATAACCCAGAGTCCCACTCCCAGACCCAACGTTAGAGACCAGGGCATGGACGTCCACACCAGTCCCCGTCCACAGACATCTAGAGCAGAGCCGTCCGTGGTCATCTGGCCTGGAAACGACCCAAGAGCCCTCGGCAGGTGCACAGACAACGAACGCTGGAGCCTCCACCCGGGAAATACCGCTGAGGAGCAGAGAAGGGAGCTAGCAACAAACACGGTGTGGTTGTGGGTGGGTCTTAAATGCACTTGCCGAGTGAAAGGAGCCGGCCTGAAAGACTATATATCATGTGACACTCGGGAAAATACGAACCCTAGAACCACAGCAAAGCTTCCGGGGCCGGGGCTGGGAAACGGGCGCCCTGCAGGAGGGCACACAGAAACCTTCAGGAGTGAAGGGCATGCTCTCCACACCGACGGGGGGCCCTGCGGTGTCTGCACATGCACAAAGTGATAAGACTGCCCACTGAAAGGCAGAACGTTTCTGTTGTGGACTATGACTAAATACACTTACTTTCAAAATGACTAACCCGAGCTGTGCTGTTTGCTGCAGTCTAGGCACACCTCTAGCCTATGATAATTTTAACAAAACATACAATGAATATAATTTCTGGCCTAAACAGTTGAACTGGGCAAACCAGAGGGATTACTAGTTAGCTGATGTCCTTGATGCTCCCTGAAGGACAGTCACCACCCAGTTGCCACCGCATCAGCCCACAACCCTCGCATGCATCGGCGCCCCGTCTGTGCCGGGTCGGATGACGGAGGCTGGGCGAGTGTGAGGCACCCCCAGCTCCTTGCAACACCCCGCAGCTACAGCTTCACGGAGACCCTTGCGTGTCCGCGTGCAGACACAGGATGCGGAACAATAGCCACCTTTTAGTCCTGCGCTGGCCGGCCGGCCCGTGGACATGAGGGAGGAGAGGGGGACACACACGCCCCGGCTTTACTCTCCTGCCTGCTTTCCTGCGGGCACCTTGGGCTGAGGGGACCTAGCGGCAGCTGGGGAACTAAGGAGCGCGTGGGTACCCTCTTTCTGGAGGGCCTCACGGGGTGCAACGCTGTGTGGATCAAGGTGTGGGTCTCCCACTGAGGGTCCCTCACTGAAACATCCTTTCAGTTTCACGCGTCAAACTCTGTCCATCTGACCTTCACGGCTCACGTTTTTCAAACGCAGGATCCCTCTGCTCCAGATGCTTCCTGGGACTGCCGGCCGCCGGCTTTCCAGAGCCGGGAGGGAGCTTACCTCGCCTGGAGGAGACGGAGAGGCTCCATGAATCCAATCATTGCAAGGAAGAATCTGGAAAACCTTAAGGAGGCAGTGGGAAATGCTGTGTGTTCAGTTAACAAGAAAAGAATGGAAAGTAGCTTGGGATCTTACACAGGAAGCTGCAGGAGAGGGAAACGCCCGGCGCGAGCACCGGGGGTGAGAGCACCAGCCGGCCTTGGCATGAGCTCCGGCTGCAGGGGCGAGCTGTGTGGTCGGGGCAGGTTACTCATCTTCTCTGTGTCCCCCGTTCTCTTCGTCTGTGAGACAGGTTCAATAACAACCCGTCGGGAGTTAACGCACACCCAGGTCTTGCATCGGTCCTGATGTGTATTAAGTGCTGCGGAGCATTTTCCATAAATGAAATATGGCATGCTTTAAACAACTAATGACACGGAGGGGGAAAAATCAATTCGACCTTGATGTTTTAAACATTCTTGTTCAAGGGGCTCGGATCTAGTGAAATAGGTTTACATCTTTTTCCCCACCAGTCCAAACTATGTGGTTTTGAAATAAACAAAATTATACAATCCTCACTGTGAGGTTTGTTATCGTCTTTTTCAGTCTTTTTAAAAGACTCCACGGACAGACTGCAAGAATGTAAATATTATAATAACTAACACAAATGTAACGGGCCAGCCCGCCCGTTTCGGAGGGGAAGAGTTGCAGGCATCTTAGAATGCTCGACCTCCCCCTCCAAATACAATCACACTGGGCGTTAGGGATGCTACTGCATATTTTGGGGGGGGAACCCAAACGTTCTGTCCCTGAAGGCATCCAATTTTTAACTACGGTGTTAGCCGCCAGAAAAGCTGCTGATAAGGTGCTTGCGTAGAAACTGGAAACAGAAAAGATGTTTGTTTCCCAATGCAATCATTTCACCTATGGCCGGGGTTCTCCACTGTGAACACCTATTATCTGAAATAAAAAGAAGTGTCGTCGAGACGCCCCCCAGATGCCACCGCGTGGCCTGTGCAGAGCCGCGCCCGCACTGCAGGGGTATTTTGCCGAAGGAAAGGAACACGGAGGAGAAACATTGCTGACATCGTTGTCAAAAGACTTATTAAAATAAACCAAAAGACAGAAAAGTCTTCCTGCATTTTCATAGGGAAATAGAGTTTTGAATGTTATTTTCTTCTGTTTTTAAAAATACATTTTCCTCTCAAAGTTCTTAGCCGCTCGGTCTGGACAGAGGACAGAAAATAAGAACATTGCCATAATTGAGATATAAGAAAACTTCAGACGCAGAGGTTGTTTTTTATGATTCCTGAGGGGGGAATCCGACAGTTACTTAGACCAGGAATCTGAATGAGGATGATGTGTGCACAGCTTTAAAAATAATTTGTGGGCGGCTGTTACGGCTTCAGCCACTAACTCCTCACTTCTTTGTAAGGTAAATAGCTCTTTTGACTTCCAAACTGCAAGGACAACGTAGGGTCAAGATCAGGAGTCTGGCTGCTGTGAAATAAACAAGACAGCCGGCGTGGCGGAAGCACGGCGCACACCTGCCCGCGCACGGACACAATGGCCTGTTTCTGGAAGCGTGTGGACCCCGGGGAGCCCTGGAGGGTCCGGAGCCCACTCAGTCAAGCAGCCAGCGCGGGGCCGGTTAATTCTGGGACGCATAATTCAGCGCACAGACAGCTGGTGCTTGAAGCTGGGCGGTCTTTAAAGTGCCTCTCTACCGGGCAATTCCGTCCCAGCTCTTCTTGGGAAGACAGAAACACTCCTTCAGAAACAGAAGGGAAAGGAGGCCAAGGTCAAGCAGTGCCCTGGGAAGGGGAAAGAAAGAAACACCGAGAGACAAAAGGGCTCGGCTGAACTTTCTCAGGACCACGTGCCCCTGGGGCCCTCGGCTTCTCTTTGGGGTCACGATGCTGAAAATGGCCCTTCTTGGGGTTCCCACTGTTTCTCCTCTCCTTCAGTGCAGAAATAAAGAATAATTTTTAAAAAATACAATAATTACTGGTGAAGGCTATTCAATATGAGCTATCATCTACCCCAATATTTTAGAGAGACAGAAGCACCTTAAAATTACCTCCATCGTGATCACTGACTTTCAACCAGCTTGAAGAGTCATCTCGGCCTGCCTTAAACATGTCAGCTGTGCGGGGCTTTCCGAATCCGTGCTCATTAATGAAGCCCCGTCGCACCAGGTTCTCCGCTTCCCCGTTTCTAATTTGCTCTCCGTGACACGGGAAGAATCTTCCGTTTTCGCAGGCGCACACACACGGTCCCACTCTTTCCCTGTCACAAGAAATGCGGATTCGGTGTAGAGCCGCCGGGCAATCGTGCGCCAGCCCTGCTACGGGCGGCAGCTCGTCAGAGCGGCGCCGGGACGTTCTCAGCATCTCCGGGGAGAGACGACGCCGTCGTCTGCGGCTGATGCAGGGACAGCAGCACCCGGCCTCCCGCGTCGCCACACGCCAGGCTGAATGAAGTTCTTCCCTAGCCCATCACTTCGTGCAAGCACTCCGAACGTCGCTCCAGAGGACAGCTGCAGGCGGAAACTGCTGGAATAAGACAGCACCAGTGTCTATGAGTCTGTTTCTATTTCATTTGGTTTTTTGAGGCAGGGGTTGGGGGGCTGGGTGACAAGAAGAGAGAGATTAAGCAAAAAAAAAAAAAAAGATCCCTCACAGACACAGACAACAGCATGGGGGTGACCAGAGGGAAAGGGGGTGGCGGGCGGGCAGAAGAGGGGGAGGGGGAGTGGAAGTGGTGATGGAAAGAGACCTGACTTAGGGTCATGAACACACAGTACAATACACAGGTGACATGTTGCAGAACCGTGCGCCTGAAACTATACAATTTTATGAAGCAATGTCACCCCAATAAATTCAATAGAAATTGAAAAAGAAAAAGAAAAAAAGCCACCCACTGCCTCCCGTTCCTTGGAGGACTGCGATGCCAGGTGCCTGCGGGGAGCACCGGGCCCCTCAAGCGTCTCGGACAGACACGTCTGCCCCACAAGCTCCTTGGAGTGTGAACAGCAGAGCTTCCGCAGCCACACGGTCAGGCCGTGAGCACACACCGGCGCGGGTCCTCTCTCGGGACACCCTCGCACCGTCACTGGGTGGAACGCAGCAGTGGCCACGAGCTAGCAAATGAAGGCAGAAGAAAGCACCTGCAGACGGCAGCTGAAGTCATTTCTCAGCAGAAGGGAAGGGCCAGCAGCTGGGGGTCCCTCTGGTTCCATGACGGGCGTCCTTTTCCGGCCTCTGTGGCACTCACGGCCTCGGAACACAGGTGTGCTGGCCTCCAATGGGGCTCGGTGCTTCTGGATGCTTCCACCGCGTGCGTGGCCACAGGCACCCACCTGACGTCAGCTTCAACGCACTGCTCTACTCAGAAGGGCTCCGTGCAATTTAAAGCAAATAAATAAAACAATAAATAAACAAATAAAAGATTTTTGCCATCTGAAATCTGCTTCAAAGACAGGAAAACATGGCAGTGGGGTTGAAAAAGAAGACACTCCAGAAAAAAAAGTCTGCCTGTTGAAATAGAAATACACTAAAGTGCAGAAACTCCACGGAGCACCCAACGATGGGGACTTGGCTGTTTAATCTGAAGTTTCACTTCCAAATTCTTGGCAGGAGAGTCTAGGGAAGCTGTGGTCTGAATGGATTACTTTGCAGGGTTCCGAGGGGCCCTCCCCACTCCACACAGGGACAGTGACGCGTGCTTTCCCACCCGTGCTGGCCTCGCCTGCCTCTGGCTCAGCTCTGGGCCTCACCTGTCCTTCAAGGCCGCTCCTTTGCGACACACGGTCTTTCCTCCCTGAATTCCGGGGACTCCCATCTCCCAAGCAGCAGGCTGTGTCTAGCCCGTCAGCCAACACGGTTTCCGAAGTTACTCACGAAATCACAGGGTTACAGAACATGAGAGCTGTGGCAAAGCGGGGCACCCACTCCCTCCGTCAGGGGATCGGCATGCTGGTGTCCAGGCTCCAGTGCAGGTCTGTGTGACCGTGACCGTGACTGTGACCGTGACCGTGGGTGGGCATCTTATGCAGCTTTCCTGACCTCCAGTCTCCCCTTCCTTCCGTGGGCACAGAGTCCTGCAGTTGATGAGGGAACACAGGTGAATCCCTCAACACTCAGCTAAAAAGGCTCCAAGGAGACAGGCTCCTGCAATTGTTCCAGGTCCCCCGTCTGTCTGTCTGCTGTCCGATGGTGCTGCACCGAGTCCATCACAGCAGGATGACATTTCCCTACCTGGCACCGAGTGTCTCCGAGACAAGGACCTGCCTTATTTACACTTGTGCTCTTGGCCGAGGGGAGGAAAGCACAACTTAACGACTTAGTGAGTGACTTATACACTTGGTATACGAGTGAATGACCACTGTGGACCAAAAAGCGTCACAGAAAATAAATAAGGGGGTGGCAAATACCCCTGGAAGACCCCTCGCCACGATTCAGAGCGTCGTTGTTTGGTAACGGGGAAACTCGGGTGCAGAGAGATTTGGTGCCATTGCTACACACTGAGGTTGGTACCGACGCACCTGGAACCAGAGCGGGGTCTCCTGACGCCCCGTTGAGAACATCCCCCGCCCCTCCATCTCTTTGGTGGGTGTCACTACCTCGCACGTAGGTTGTCATCTTCTAGAACCTAACGACCGTGTACAAGCTGTTCCTATTCCCAAGATGTCGAGAATGACAGCAGTTATGGTGACAATTTTGATGAGGAAATAATCTGGATGGTATTTTGGGGGTTTTCATCATAATTTCAATATTCACCTAAACCAGCTTATATATGTAAACCACGGCAATACACTTATTGGGATAAAGAATACGGTAATTTGTTTTCTTATAGAAAAGAGAGGTAACATTATTAGGCACAATTAAAGCATGAGTTTCTATGGTTCATTTGTACCTACATTGTTCTATAGAAAGGTGCACACACTTCCACTTATAGAGCTGTCAATGGCTGAATAATCTGAACTCTCATTCTCATATAGGTACGGCTGGATCCCGGGGAAATTACGATAGAGTTATTTTTAATCCTTTGTTGAGGTCAGTGAGACATGAGCGACATCTCCAAGGAAAAAGGACGAAGCAGAAATGATAGAAACCGCTGGTGAGCCAGGGAGAGCGAACCTGGAACTCTCCCACTAACTCCTCACCGGGATGCTCCCGGGGCCTCATGTGACTCCAGGCGGTAACACTTCCTGATTCCCAGAAGAAGCAAATAGAAGGTTCCAGAGAAAAGCAACTCGAACTCAGGCCTCAGGATTTCCGTGGGTCGCGTATAACACAGTAAAGATGTAGAATCTCACCGCAGGAAGTACAATCTGTGGGCCCCCGCAGCCCTCAGAGCTACTGGAGGAATCAACAAGGAACAGAAGAATGTGAAATAACCAAGGGAATACAAGAATTAATAAAATTTAAAGGGAATCAGAGACCGTGCACCATGTCCTAGAATTCTGGAAAAAAAACTAAGTCAGTGTTTTAAGAAATGAAAAATTAAATTATTGAGATTAAAAACTCAGGAGATCACATAAAGCTCAGGACAGATAGACACAAAGAGAGTGTCATTGAGTTGGAAGTCGGGCGTGGAGTTACCCAGGACGCCGTGCGTCTGACAAAGACCGTTGGAAACACTCGTGTGACAGAGGTAAGGAAACGGGAACGTCAAAATCGTGGTCTCAGAGAGAAGAATGGAGGTCATGGACAAGGGGTATTATTGGTTTTTTAATTTTAATTTTATTTTATTTTATTTTATTTTAGAGAGAGGGGAAGGTTGGGAGAAAGAGAGGGAGAGAAACATCGATCAATCGCCCTCTGCAAGTGCCCCGGCTCGGGCAGAGCACAGAGCTGCAGCCCAGGCGTGTGCCCTGACCAGGAATCGAACCGGTGACCTTTTGGTTTGCAGGACAATGCCCTACTAACTGAGAAACAGCAGCCAGGGCAAGAGGCATAATTTGAAAAGAAAATGAATGAATATTTTCCAGAAATGACAAATGAAAGGAATCCACAGATAAAGAAAGCACAATGTAAGCAAACAACATAAATTTATAAAGAAATCCATAGATTTCTCAATATATTCAAATAAGACTGAAAATCCTCAAAGGAAAAAAAATCTTAAAACCAGCCAGAGAGAAAGGGAAAATCACTTACACATGCATAAGAAAAAAATGAAAACAGATTTCTCAACAACAACAAAATAAACAAGATACAGAATATTGTTTTGGTGGGTAGTTTGGATGGATGGCTGGCTGGATGGATGGATGGATGGATGGACAGACGGACAAACTAGAGACGAGGGGAGAGAGCAAGCAAGCTGGCCACTCAAGTCAGAAACCCGCAACCCAGCCGCAGGCAGAAAGCCCCACCAGGGCTGACACTGTCAGCCACAAGCAGAATTTTTTCTCACTCGAGGAGCCCTCACTTTTGCTTCTGAGTTCTCTCATCTGATTGGACGATGCTCGCACACATTATCCAGGGTCATCTTCTCCACTTAAACCAATTGAAAAATCACATCCCGGCAAGGCCGGAATTAGTGTGTCAGGGAATAACCACACGCTGTGGCCCAGCCAAGCCGTCCCATAAAACCAAGCAGCACACCCACCGCTGGGCCGTGTGGCCGTTTCTGGAGAGAAAAACCCACATCAGTTGCCCTCGCATTGCCTTAGGGATGAGGACTGGGGGCCAGGAGGGGGCCTTTGGACTTAATTACTGTGGAGCATTTAATCAGAAATCTGTCTCTGATCCAGAATGTCCCATGGGTTAGTTCAAGATGAAATTAACAAAGATGAATATTAAAATCCTGACAGTAATCTAATAAAAAATCATAAATTTTAAGGGAAAGTTTTACTCGTTTAATTAAACAGGCCAGTTTTTGAGGACACCTTCCAAAACACACATCCAGCAGTGATTTACCGCTGTAACTGGGCTGAAAGTCCGAACACGTGTGACCGCGGGCACGGGTGCCTGCGCCCGCTGGGCTGCGGGTGTAAAGTGGTCCTGGATGGCGTTCACGACGCTGCTAGGGAAACGGCTGGACAGACCAGGTGATGCACTTGGGTCCCCTTATTCGTGGCTTTGCTTTTATCAACTTGTTCTTGAGGTCCTTTGTATTGAGCTCAAGTTTTTATTAAATTTCTCCACAATGGCAAGTCCATGAAGATATTCATTGCTCCTTCTTGAATTTTTTCCCAACCGGGTTCTTCTCATAGGTTTTATGTGTTTGTTCTCTTATGAGCTAACTAACTCACTATTGTCTTTTTATTTTGTCTTGGCCTGGGGACGGTAACACTGAAGGTGTCAGACAGGCTCCTGCACTTCTGGGACTTGGGTTCCCATCCCAAGAGACAGGG